>JBBBDQ010001348.1:2572500-2607500 GCA_037127315.1 Ascarosepion bandense
ATCTATCTATCTCATTTTGTTAATATCTATCTATCTATCTATCTATCTATCTATCTGTCAGTCTGTTTGTCTATCTATTTAACTCGTCTGTTTCTATCTATCTATCTATCTATCTATCTATCTATCTATCTCGTCTGTTCATATCTATCTATTTATCTATCTATCTACCTACCTCGTCTATTCATATCTATCTATCTATCTATCTCGTCTGTTCACATCTATCTATCAATCTATCTATCTATCTATGTATCTCGTCTGTTCAGATCTATCTATCTATCAATCTTTCTTATTCTTTTTACAAATTATCCAATTCAGAATAGCCAAAATTACTAAAAGATTCAAGGTATAGGAAGTTGTTCAGAAACAGAGTGGCCCACGTTTCTGAAGAGACACTTTACATAGACGATACACCGAAATTTACCTCAATATCATTGTTCCTTTTGCCTTCAATATGTCACGTGAGTGCCAAATTCTCCAAGTCATCCTTCCTCTTTATATGTCGGGGAAATTCTAGGTATCTCTTTCTGATTAAATATTTTAGCGAAAACAATTATATAGACAATACAGTTTCTACACCTCTCTTGGCGTCTGCCTAACGCTTTGCGTGTATTTATTATGTGAATGCGTATATAAGTATGCCTGTGTGTGCGTGTATGTGTGTGTGTATGTGCGTGTGTGCGCACGAGTGAGCTTGGGGGAGCGGGGGGATTACTGCGTCCAGTGATGGAATTTTTAATCCACCCTGGTAATCATACTCTTGCTGCAGTTTGACTTAATGCTTCAAAATAGAATTGCTTGTAAGGATCGAACATTCCACCAAAATATTAATTTAGGAAACAAGGTCATTATCCAAGACGCCCTAGATATAACTTTTTAATGTTCCAAAGAATTATTCTCGATAATAATTTCTCTTTTTATACTATTTCAATTGAGCTGGTTTTAAGCTTTCGAGGGCTGTACAGAGAGAACTGAATACCTTTCGATCTTTAGCATACATCAACATTTATTGATTAATACAGAGACAATTGATTTTTCATAAAATAATTATGTGAGACATTATAGATTTTGAGGAGATCGTCCATCAAGTAATTAATTATGTCTTTTCATTTCGGTCTGCATTGAAAATATTTTTAAAAAATACGTATTTATAATTTCATCATTTCAGAAAAAACGAATAAAAACAAGAACAAAAAATGATTTTTTTTTAAAATTAGATTAGCGTTTCTGCCAATCAGTATTTGTTTGGAAATCAAATAAAATTAAAAATGAATTCTTGGAACGAACACTGAATATTTGAGATTAGATTTTACCTTGAACAAGTCCGTCCTTCAAGATCAAATACAGGGTTCGCCAGAAATGAACAAAGCAACTTGATTTATCAGGTTGTCCAGACAGCCCTGAGTTTGGAAGCGAAAAGAAAACAGAAAAAATGTTGATCCCTGACTAGTGGAATTTCCAAGAAGTACTGAATTTCGAGTTTGTTTGCACACGGTCGCACCATCAACGCCAAACTTTATTACCAGCAACCAGACTGCGTCCCCCGACAGACTAAAGAAGGACTATTCTGCTTTAACCAATCGATGTCAGGTTTCGTTTCATCAAAATAATGCGAGGTCACACACTGCCAGGTTGACTAATAAAGAACTTGGCAATATCATCGAAAATGAGGACAAAACTGGAAGCAGCGGAAATGTGGTTCTACAGAGGGATTGATTGCAGACACGGAAAGGAAACTACAAGACCTCCTATAGAAGGTAGCGGTGGAGAATGACAAAAAAGGACTAAAAATAAACTTTGAGAAAACTGAATGCATGGTCATCAGCAAAAGATGTAACCCAAAATGCAAAATACAGGTTGGGGATACCAGAATCAAGCAAGTACAAAAATTGAAATACCTAGGAAGTGTTCTAACAGGAGATAGAAAGTGCGACACGGAGATCCAAATGCGAATTGGCATGGCAAAGGACGCGTTCCAGAAGCTAAGTAAAGTACTAACACACAGGAAAATTTCACTAGAAACAAAGAAAAGAGTGCTGGATTGCTATGTGATGTCGTTTCTTCAATACGGCAGTGAATACTGGACAATATCATCGAAAATGAGAACAAAACTGGAAGCAGCGGAAATGTGGTTCTACAGAAGGATGCTGCGAATATCGTGGACTGAGCATGCAAGCAACGATGAGGTGTTGGAAAGAATGGCAACAAAAAGGAAATTAATATTGAGCATCAGGAAGAGACAACTGAAGTTCCTGGGACACGCAATGAGGAAGTAGAGCCTGGAGAACCTGATACTGACTGACCAGATAGAAGGAAAGAGAGACAGAGGAAGGCAGCATATAACATATTTGCAGCGACTGATCAGGTGGATGACGGAACGGAGGTTGCCAGGAGTAACAGGAGCAAACATACTGAGAGCTACAACGGATAGGGAGACGTGGAGAACCATGATCGCCTACGTCCTGAAGGGACAGGACACATAAAAGAAGAAGAAGACAGATAAACGGTGTTGAGACTCTTCCACAACCACCATTCAGTTCTGAATCTGTTTGAGTGACTATGGCCTATTTTGTTCAATAGCAGAGTTGCTTCGTGATTACTGATTCAAAACGTTTCATGAAGTGGGGAAATTTGTTTACAGATTTTGGATTCAAACATAGCGGACTGGTATCTGGGCTCGAGTTCGGATGCTTGGCTGATCGATCGTAGAATATCATCTAGAATGATAGATTTTAAAGAAAAGATGTTGGTTTTGTTCCATAAAATTTTGTTGTTTTCTTTCTGCTTCTTAAGTGATACAGGTTCTTCTGACCAACATAATATTTAGAAAAAATATTAGAATAGTCCAAAATATATACAGAGAACAAACTGCCTACATACGGATAGATTATGAATGTAGTAAATATACAAAAATATAAAAATTCATACGAAACTGACCGTATTCTCACCTTTACATTGAGGTAAAATTTAAAGAACTAGTACTCTCACCAAGATTTATAACTGGTAGACACAATCTTATCAATAGAGTCTGATCGGTTCGGTAAGGTCAAATAGACAGCTGATGTAAAAAATGGCCTACAATGTTATTAAATGGGGTAAGGAATGGCTTGTTAATTTTAACGTCTTTAAAACGAAACTGATCTCTTTTAATCATCTGAAAGATCCTTTATTATCTCCTATCAGTACGGCTGATGCTAACCTCCATGTGATTGACTCGGTGAGCTTTCTCGCACTAATGTTTTCTCGCACTACGTTTTCCGTTGGCATGAAGTGGAAAGAGTATATCGATTCAATTGCCAAGTCTGCAACTAAATATCTTCGTTCAGTACGTCGTACTAGACAATTTATCTCGACAGAATCAGCACGACACTTTTCGCTTCCTAACAATTATTAGGCCATTACAGTGTTTTAATAAAATGATTTATTTCATATTATTTTTTAGTATTTATTGCCAAGTGAATAATTGTAAATGAAAATAGAATATTTCCTTTGTTAATACTGCACAATAACATGTGCATCAAATAAATTTATAAATATTTAATAATTACCTATATTGCAGTTTCGTTAACATAAGCTCCTTTTTTTCTTCACATCGTCTGCACACACGCTGAGCATTCTTTCCACAGTTTTTTTTTTTAAATAGTTCTCCGACAACTTACTCCAGGTACCCTTTATACATCTAAATCCCGAACATTGCTAAGCTGTTTCTTCTTACTTCTCCTGTCCAACTCATCCTGTCCAACTACATTGCAAGTTCCATTGGTGAGAGGTTTTGTAGCTGAGGTGGCCAACAAATAAATTTTAACACTCTAGCAGTTTCTTTTCATTTTAAATAATTTTGGCGCAATTTAGAAATATGTTTCGGGTTGTTATCTTATTAGAGGATGAAACTTTGACCCACAATATGCAATCCTGATGGAATTGCATATCTTTGTGAGATTGAATGGTACTTTTTTTTTTCACAGTCCTCATTATTTCAACCAAACCACCCGAACTCGTGTCCGTAAAAAAACCCCCAAACCATGCAGGATCCATCGCGATGTTTCATCGATGACTGTACCCACCCATCTTTCACTCGCTCCCCAACCATCCTCCGCACGTACACACCCTCCTTTTACTATAATTATATTCACCGCTGATAATCACAAAGCTACGCGCCTATGTAGAATCTTGCATTTATCATATTCCATTTGTATGGAATTTATTCATTTTTGTGTTATATGGTCAATATTCATTAACGAAGAATATATTGTTTCAGCTTTAATAAATGGAAAAGGTAAACACCCAATGGATGGTCATGAACGAGAGTCAAAAATACTTGGCTAAAATTTTTCTATTATTTTCATTGAATTTTACAGAGTAAGAATAGTTTGATATATGATAGCTTCTTTGAAAGTAGTTAATCTGTTTCTGTACATCAGTTTAAAATGATGCGTTAAAAACACAAATAAGACCGAGTTATAAGAAATAAGACGACAGCATTTTGTTGAATCAGTTAAAGATTTTTTAAAGTTTAATTTCAATCAGGTTCCAATTGAAAAGATTTCATTGAGGTCTTTTGAAAGATCCTTGTTTTGAAAGAAAGACATTTACATTTGCTACCCAGGGTAGAATGTCATTCAACAGAAAGTAACTATTTCGGTTAAATAACTTTTTCTTTCTTCTCGTGATTCTTTTCTTCAATTTTTTTTTAAATTGTTAAACAACTTTTAACCACTATTTTGTTTTCCAATCTGAAATAAGTAACCAGATGTTCTTTGATTGCTAAAATAGACTAAAGTCAATGTTAAGTGCCTTTTCTGTTAAAAAAAATGCATGCAACACTGGGACTCTTTGCCCTCTGCGGTAGTTCACTACAGATAGTCTCTTTGAAAGTACGTAAACTGTTTTTAGATCAGTTTGAAAGGATGTCTTCAAAGCACAATAGCACCCAGTTCAAATATTTAGAACACGCAACTTTTAGGCAGTAATTTCAATCAGGACGAAACTAAAAAAAACTTTCACTGAATTTCAATGGTCTTTTGAAAAAGTATTGTTTTGAAAGAAAGAAATTGACAATAGATTACCAGGGTAGAATAAGTGTCGCTCAGTACCCCGGGTAAATAGTTTGATTAAATAACAATTTTATTTTCAAGTATTTTTATTTTTCCATTTGTTTTGATATTTAACTTAAATTCTTAAACGACTTGTTAATCACCACCTTGTTTTTCTAATCTGAAACAGGTAAATTGATGCTCCATTAATGCTGCAATGCAAACTAATTTCAATGTCAAGTGCCTTTGCCATTAAAAACATGCCTTGTTTTGTGAAAAAAATATTATCATCAGTAATCTAAATTTAAAAATTTCAGCTTTATATTTAATCCAAGAGAAAGACATTATTTGAAGATTAATCTATAATTACGAAGTTGAATTTTTTTTGCTAAAATCAAAGTGAAGTGAAAACATGTTTTGTAGATTAATCATAGAAATCTTATTATTTTTTTAAAAATTTGACAAATTGAATTAATTAAATGTGGTTCTACAGAAGGATGCTGCGAATATCATGGATCGAGCATGCAAGCAATGATGAGGTTTTCGAAAGGATGGAAACGAAAAAGAAAATTAATACTGAGCCTCAAGAAGAGACAGCTAAAGTTCCTGGAACTTGCAATGAGGAAGGAGGGCTTGGAGAACCTAATACTAACAGGCCAGATGAGGGGAAAAGAGACAGGGGAAAGCAACGGATAACATATTTGAAGGACCTAATCAGGTGGATGATGGAATGGGGGTTGCATGGTGTAACATGAGAAGGCGTGCTAAGAGCAACCAGGGATAGAGAGATGTGGAAGGCAACGATCACCTACGTCCTGAAAGGACAAGGCACACAGAAGAATAATATATATGCCGAATGTTTATAAGAAATTATAATGTGGATATAAAATGGGGGATCAATTCTATATTATAATCATTATAAAAACTAATCCCTCATTTTGTGACCATCTATAGATTCAAATATTTGGGCTTGGACTAGTGGATGGCAGATGTGGAAAGCAATGATCGCCTAATCCTGAAAAGACAGGACACATAAAGAAGAGAAAAGATTACTATTTTTAGATTTTTCTATCAAATATACTGACAGCCGTTTTGCTAGAAAAATGTTTTGTTGGTAATTTTTTTTTTTTTATAAAAATGTTATTGCTGGTATATTTACTATAAAATGGATTTTTATACTTTTATAGTGTCTTGATTTGGTTTGTGGTGTTCACTATTTTCTCACAGCTGAGATCTTAACAGTTGTTACCACTCCGGGTTGGGGTGGAGCGCAATAAGTAAAACAAATAAGAGGTGGTCCCCAGCTCCAGAAAACATCCAATATCCCAATCAGAGGTCTTGCTGCCGGATGTAGTTTATCGTTATACCCAGAACGAAAGTTAGAATTAAATGATGAAAAGCATTAATTGTATATATTATAATTATTGATTCATAATTCTATAATATATTCACGTTGAATTAAAAAGATTCGTTTTCGCATCTACAGGTTGAGAAAATGCATGGATGAGTGTCCAAAAACCTTTTTTCTTCAAATATTTTGAACATACCCTTTCAGGCACCAATTCCAATTCGGAATACTTTTCAAAAGTTATTTAAAATTTCGGCAGACCTGAAGGTGATTACCACCATTTTTAAATTTACTGTTTTTAATCTTCTTTTTTTTTTTTTTACTTTTTCAGCTCAGTCTTGTCGTTTATTACATAAAGTTTCCGGTTATCAAAAAAAAAAATTCGAAAAAGTTTCAATATTTAAACAATTTTAAGTGGGGCTCACTTTTTCATACAACGTTATAGTAAATCGATCCTCCATTTTGGAACCACTCGCGTTTGGGTCGCTTTGTTTTTTTATTTTTTTTTTTTTTGAGGGACGAGTTGTTGCTCTTGTTTTTGTCCTTTTCAAGTTTTCTCGAAGGATTCAGTAGTTGAATATTCGCAAGGAAAAAAGTTAATTGCACATTTACTATAAGGTTGTATGAAAACCTAAGCCCCCACCTCGCTAAAATTGTTTAAATGTTAAAACTTTTATAAGTTTTTTTTGTTTTTTTTTTGTCAATCGGAAAGTTTAGGGTTTAATCGATAAGTCAGTCAGTTAAATGCCATACGTGATACACGCTTGGGCGATCATGTCTCGAAAGAGACATGACTGACTGGGCAGAGGATTATCCCGCAGTAGGTTGCCATTACTTTCTGTGGTAGACTGGTTGCCGACCAAGGCTATAGAACCTAATCTGTCCTGTTATTTAACCCATAACTGGAAGGAATAGACGGATTAAAACTTTTCCCAAGGGTATTTGTGCGTAAGTGAATGCAACAAATCCGGCTGGAATTCGAACTCGGCTCCCCGATTATCTCGTTCCGAGCCGATATCCAATGCACCACAACGCACATCCAATAAGACTGCACTGAAAAAAGTAAAAAGAATTGATAATCAACCAATTTACAGGTGGTGGTAATGTCGTACGGGCGAGTGGATCCAAAATGGAGGATCGATTTACTATAACGTTGTATGAAAAATCGAGCCCTCCTCCTTGTTGAAATATTGAAATTTTTCCAAATTCTTTTGTCAGTCGGAAAGTTTAGGGTGTAATCGATAAGATTGCACTGAAAATAGTAAAAACAACAAATTTAAAGGTGGTGGTAGTCTCCTTCAGGTCCCCAAAAAAAGAAAATTTAGGTCTGATTTTTCCGTAGACATGGTACACTGTGGAAAAATCTTTCGCGTTGATGGTCCCCTGAACATTATATTCTTAAACTCTTTATGCCAACAGCTATTTATTCTCCTTATGACGACTACCACCTTATACGCTTAGAAGCGAATAACTCTTGATCATTTATTGGATGAACTTTATATATCGATTGACTTGTTATTTAACGGTTTATCCACCTTCTTAAGGTTATTTACATTTTTTTATTTATATTTTTGAATTGTAAATATTTTTCGGAGATAAAACATAATTTTCTCGTACATATGTTACTATTTAACCCATATTTCGAAAAAGAAGAGATGGATTCATACCATTTCCAAATGTATTTGCATTGGAGTGATTATAACCTACTATTTATCAGTTACAACACCCGTACATCTTAAAGCACTTGGTATTCATGAACAATTACCAAACTAAGTACTGACCAGGTTCAACATGAACTTAAATTTGCTGAGAGAATGAGAACCGATGTTACAACGTGATATGGCCGTAAGTGTAGACGAACATTAGTATAAAGAAAAAAAAATGAAGTGCTCTCAATAAGTTTTTTTTTGAAAATTTATTTTTTGAAGGAATGAACTGACAGTTGACTACCTTACTAAACCCCATTACTTCCAGTGCAGCAGAAGCTATCGACGACTCCTGTCCGAAGGTGTCGTCGATGCATCTGTAACTTGTTTGTTTTTTTTTTGCAGGTGGGGGTGTTGACCCTATGCAATCACTTTTATCCTCAGGGAAAGATAGACCGGTTGCCAACCAAAGCTAAAGAACCCAATCATTCTATTTAACCCATAGCTGGAGGGAGAAGAGATGGATTATTAAATTTACCAAGGTTATTTGCACGTAAGTGAATGCAACGAATTCAGCTGCGATGCGATCTCGGCTCTCTAATTTCTCGCTCGAAGTTGATCTCTACTGCACCACAACGCACATTCAGATTGGAACGAAAGTTTCTCGGTCGAGTAAAAATCCTTTGCTTTAATATGTCATCTTTAAGTAGACTTTTTTGTTTTGAGGCGAAATTTATCATTTAATTGCAGCTTAGGAATCAGGGCTTTTAATCTTTTCTTGAATAATTATCAGCTTTTTGGATGTTTACATTTATTTCTGCCAGTGTACTGCTAATTAATTGCCAACTTAACCATTGACATTTCAGCAAAAAGCTTAAAAAAACGCACTTTTTGGTTCAATATTATCGACACGTAACAGGCAAATCTTCTACACCTATTTATATCTCTTCTTTAATTTGTCTACATAAACACGTATATGTTAGTATCTTTGAAGCAAACACATGCTGATACTCTTGCAAATTAACTGAAAACTGCTCTATATGAGGTCAGCCACATTGAATATATATATATATATATATATACAAACTTATTTATGGATGGAAATTTGTGTGTGTATGTGTTTGTGTGTGCCTGTGTATGTGTGTGTCCGTTACCTATAGACTCCGACACGGTTGAACCGATTTTCTTGAAAATTTACACAGTTGTACTATAAGCGTCTGCGAGTGTTCTTAGCTAGGTTTTCTGTCGAGGTACCCCCGATACATATCGAAAATCGACAATCGAAAAAATCGGGTTCTAGAAGGAGTTGCCCAATTTTAATCAAATTTGATACACTCATAGACAAAGACATAAGAAACGATATTCAGAAATTTCAAGGTTGCAGTTCTTACAATAATGCAGAAAATCGATTATATATAAATATATATATAAAGCAAGATGTTTCTGTGTGTGTCTGTTTATCTGCCTGTATGTCTGTATTTTATCAGCTCATTTATTTTAGTTTTGCATCGGGTTTGGCTCTAAGTAGGTATAATTGTAGTTCTTAGTCTCAGCCATGATACCATTTACTCAGAGGACTTATTTAACCTACAAAATTCAGTTCACGACGCAAAAGTCTTATTTGATATCGTTACCAGGAAATGAAAATTTGACTTACATCCATTCATTTTTTCTTTCAGTCTACGGTTTCGCTTTAACTAGAAACAACTATTGCTTTTTAGCATTTCGTGCCAAAGTCCAAAGAGTCTGAGCTCCAGTACCATGGATTAGTTTTAAAGCATTCATTACACCCGAGCAACGCCGGGCTATATAGCTAGTATATATATATATAGATATATAGATATAGATATATTTTTTCAACATATATTGTTAAATATAAGAGACAATGAATGACTATTATGTTTAATTATGAGCCGGTTTAAACATCATATTTTGGCTTTTATTTCAGGTGAAAAAAAAGAAAAAAATTCTCCAACATTTGGATAAGTTTTTTCTTAAGTTGGTTCTAAGCTTTCGGCTCACATGAGACATCTTCAGAGAGGTTACAAGGACGTTAGCATAAAAACATCCACCATCAGCGACGATTTTATCTTGTGTTGGCATAAAACTTTACCAAAACTAGCAAACGCAGTCCGTAAATTTGTAATGCGGTTCTATTTATGGCCGACAGTATATATGTGTGTGTGTGTGTGTGTGTGTGTGACTACGGGGAAAGTTATTTCTGGTATATGTTATTATCATCACCTTCATTGGTTTAAGAGTAACAAGTAGGTGGATAATAAATACCAAAACTTTAAACTCTGCCTGGAGAAGAAAAGAGTTTTAATCATCTTTCCAGACAAATACAAATTGCTAAATAAAAGAAAATTCTTTACTGTAAAATGCTGATTCAATTTTATAATACGTTATTTAGAAATCGAAAAATAAAAACGGATACATTGTAAAATATCACAATGAAAGATTCACATATACACACTATATACAACGTAGATAATTTAACATTACTCAGACAATGCCAATACGTTTAAATAAAAAAATACCTAGTCTCAAAAAGAACAAAAAGAAAATAAAGAAAAAAATAAACAAATTAACTACGAATGCACACATAAGCTTACATAAGTACATTTAATAATAATAAAAACATAATTAATGAATATATATTAAATACCTTACATAACCAATAATAAATAATGAGGAAAATTTTAACAAAGAATTATATATATATATATATATATATATATATATATATACGTAATATTTAAAATTTATAACATAAGTATGTTATAATATCACTACAAAGTAGTTATTTGTTTTAACATTTCTGTTTTTTGTCAAGTGATAATGCTGATTGCGAAATGAACAATCAAAATACAATTAAATGCTAAATGAAGACGACGTAACAATGTCTTCTCTATTGAAGACGTTTATTGGTTTTGAACCTTTTAAAACTCTTCATTCGTAGTCAGCACCATCACTTGATAAGACACGAAGTATTGAAACAAAATAACTAATAATAATGATTCTTAAATCCTGCATTAAATATACGTGTTTATCTTTCATTCGACCACGTGTGAAACTGATGTATAAATCTGTAATTTTTTCATCATAGCACGTGTTATTATTATTTCTTTTTAACAGTTTGTAACTAATGCTAATCTTTAATTTTGCAGAAACTCCTGTTCTTTGGTACTATTGTAGGTAAGTGTCATTGTCTTACTCTGCATGACTAGTCAATTTAACTTATACTAAATACACACTTAATATTTATATTTCCAACCATCTTTCTTTTTTTACTGGATGTTAGCAACCCGGTAGGATAAAATTAAAACCTGCAAAGTGCGAAAGAACCCTTAAGGAGTCAATGACCAGCTAACTAGAGGTGGTGTCTCAATAAATCACCGTGAAGAAGGCAACGGGATATTACGCCACTATCTACTCCCCGCTCAATCATGGCTGTCCAAAATAAATCTATGAAACCCAACGGCGTGAAAGGGGTTCATTCCAAAGGAAGAAACTCTTCGTTTGGTAAGGATTGGTATGGGCAACAGGTGTCACCTGACCGTCATCCGGCGACTGTTAACACCAACGGCGTAAAAGGGACATTTTATTCCAAAATTAGTCCTTTGCACAGGAAGGAACAACATGAGCAACAAGTCTCTCTGAATCGTTACCCCGCGACTGTGCGCAACAAAGAAAGACTTACCTTAGAGACATGGAATATTAGGACACTCAAAAACTGTGGACAACTAGAAAATGTCAAGCAGGCGATAGACAGACTGAAGACCAATATCCTGGACATATACGAAACCAGATGGCCTAACAATGGATACCTCAGCAGCGCCGACCACATGATAATTTACGCAGGAGGCAAAAGCAACGAAAAAGGAGTCGACTTAATTCTGGACAAAGAAGTGAGAAAATGCGTTCTTGGATACTGTCAGCTCCCAGGGAGCGTCCTCTTGGTTAAACTGAAAGGAAGACCCTAAAACATATCTATCATAGTAGCTTATGCACCAAAAATGCAAAGCACTGAGAAGGAAATAGAAACATTCTAATCGATACTGTACAATGCCAAGGCTCAGTGCAAAATCAAAAAAATCAGAATAATGATGTGTGACTTGAATGCCAAAGTAGGTAAAGAGAGGGAAGGAGACACTACCGGCAACTTTGAATTAAGAGTTCGCAACGAATGAAGAGAAGAATGGGTTCAATGGTGCACAGCAGATAATCAGGTAATAACTAACACCTGGTTTCAAGAACACCCACGACGTCTATGGACATGAAGAAGCCCAGGAGGTGGCTCGAAAAACCAAATAGACTACATAACCATAAACAGGAGATTCAGAAACGCAGTGGTGCAATGCAAAACCTATCAAGTGACTGTGGGAGCGACCACGTCCTAGTCATCTGCAAACTAAGGGTAAAACTTCGGGGAATGAAGGAACCTAGAACGGCACCAAGAATACAGGAAACTGCACAATGAAATAAGAAACAAATGCAGACAGGCAAAAGAGGAATGGCTGAACGACAAATGCGCAGAGATAGAGAGACTGAGCAGGACTAATAAATCAGACATGCATAAAGAGAAGAAAACTGACAGAACATAAAACCTGCTCCTCAACAGGATACATAAAATCAAAGGATGGAACGATAATATTGAAAAAAGAGAAAATACTCCAGCAATGGGAAGAATATATAAAAGATCTTTTCCATGACAAGAGAGAGCAATTGATAATACACAAAGATGAGGAAGGACCGGAAATATTAAAGTCCGAAGTGGAAGCTGCAATGTCCAAACAAGCAGTTGGTCTAGACGGCATTGTCATAGAGCTACTGTTAGCCCTGAAAGAATTCGGCATAGAAAGAATTACAGAAATAATAAATGAAATTGATAATAGTACTGTAATACCAGATGATCTAAGCAAGTCGATTTTCATAGCACAATCTAAGAAACCAGGTGCAAACGAGTGCGAACTACACAGAACTATCAGCTTAATGAGTCATATTACAAAACTGATCGTCCGAATACTGATGAATAGAGCAAGAAGCAGAATCAGGCCAGAGATAGGACAAGAACAATAAGGGTTCGTCAAAGACACTGGGACAAGGAAGGCCATATTTATGGTTAGGATGCTCTCTGAAAGGGCAAGACAAATAAAGAAGGACATTTGCTTTATCGATTATGCGAAGGCGTTTGACAAAATACGCCAGAAATAATTGATGAAGATGTTCAGCAGCCTCGACATATTTCGGAAAGACTTTAGAGTAATTAAGAATATCTACAGGCAGCAAACTGCCTGCATACGAACAGGTAACGAATATCAGCAGATATACAAAGATAGAAAGGGGCGTAAGACAAGGATGTGTCTTTTCACCGGATCTATTTAACTTGTATAGCGAGAATATTTTGAGGGCCCAAGATATTGTGACAGTATTTGTCATGGAAGGCCACAATTTGAACAACATAAGTTACGCAGATGATACAGTGCTGATTGCAGACACGGAAAGAAAACTACAAGACCTCCTACAGAAGGTAGCTGAGGATAATGACAAAAAGGACTACAAATAAACTGCAAGAAAACCGAATGCATGGTCATCAGCAAAATGCCAAATACAAGTGGGAGATATTAAAATCAAGCAGGTACAAAAATTTAAATATTTGGGAAGTGTTCTAACCGAAGACGGAAAGTGCGACACAGAGATCCAAAGGCAAATTGGCATGGTGAATGACGCGTTCCAGAAGCTGAGTAAAGTATTAAGACACAAGAGACGTTCACTAGAAACAAAGAAGAGAGTACTAAATTGCTATGTGATTTCAGTTCTTCAATATGGCAGTGAATGCTGGACAATATTAACAAAGATGAAGCGAAAACTTAAAGCAACTGAAATGTGGTTCTACAAATGGATGTTGTGGATATCATGGACTGAGCATGTGAGCAATGATAGATAATGTGTTGAAAAGAATGGAAACAGAAAGGAAATTAATATTGAGCATCAGGAAGAGATAACTGAAGTTCCTGGGACATGCAATGAGAAAGGAGGGCTTGGAGAACCTGATACTAACAGGCCAAATAGAGGGAAAAAGGGACAGGGGAAAGCAGCGGAAAACATATTTGAATGGCCTGAGCAGGTGGATGACAGAACGGGGGCTGCGAGACGTTACAGAAGAAAGCTAAGAGCCACCAAAGATAGGGAGAAGTGGAAGGCCATGATCGCCTAAGTCCTGAAAGGACAAGGCACGTACAAGAATTCCCATATTAAGAGAGCTAGTCATTTATTCAGGACCTCTTAACCAATTAGGCCACGGAATCCTATATCAGAAAATAGACATATTTTTTTAGGTGCACCTAAAAAAATTCTCGATAACCAGAATTTGGCAATTAGTCCCTCATCTGACCTCGCCCTATGAATAAGAGAAACTTCTTCTTCATGTACCGTTTCCCTTCAGGACGTAGGCGATCATGGACTTTCACTTGACTCTGTCTCTTGTCACACTCAGTAATGTTTGCCTTAAGTCCCTTCTACTTCTTTGATGAAATCGTTCAGAATCCACTTTCATACATAATGACAGATATCACATAGCAATCCAGCACTCTTTTCTTTGTTTCTAATAAGAGTTTCCTGTCTTTCAGTACTCTGGTTACCTTCTAAAATGCGTCTTTGGCCATACCAATACGTCTTTGGATCTCTATGTCACACTTTCCATCCTCTGTCAAAACACTTCCCAGGCATTTGAACTTTTTTTCTTGTTTTATTTTAGATTTTCCGACTTATTTTGACAGAGAAAGGAAAGTGCGACATGGAGATCCAAAGACGCATTGGCATGACCAAAGACGCATTTCAGAAGGTAACCAGAGTACTGAAAGACAGGAAAATCTCATTAGAAACAAACTGATGGATTCCTATGTGATATCTGTCCTTCTGTATGGAAGTGAATGCTTGACGATCTCATCAAAGATGAAGGAGAGGCTTGAAGCAGCAGAAATGTGGTTTTACAGAAGGATGTTGAGAAAACCATAGACGGAACACGTGTGCAACGATGAGGTATTGGAAATGATGCAAACGAGAAGAAAACTCATACTAAATATCAGGATGAGACAAATGAGATTCCTGGGACACGTAATGAGGAAGGAAGGCCTGAAGAATTTAATACTCACAGGTCGAATAAAGAGAAGAAGAGACTAGGGAAAGCAGCGCAAACCTACTTGATTGTCCTGAGCAAATGGATGGCAGAGCGGGTTTTGGGAGAGATACCAAGAGGAAAAACGTTGAGAGCGACAAAAGACAGAGCCAAGTGGAAGTCCATGATCGCCTACGTCCTAAAAGGATAAGGCACATAAAGAAGGAGACCACCTTATCGACCTTACCTTCACAACTCTCTATTTATTCCTTTTCTTTTTATCATCTCTTGAATAGCGATTAACGCTTCGAAAGTGCGATGGTTTAATGTTGTCTTCTGCTCGTCTGCAAAGTTTTAAATTCAAAGTTCTTCTCAAACTGGCTATTAACTAAATCTACATAGTCCGATCTACTGGAGAAGAAAAGAATAATGGTATGCCTTTCAAAAGGACATAAGTTTAAAATGAATGCGACAAAAAAGGACGTTAATTGAACAGATCTGGCCTTTCCACTTTTCACGAGGGAAAGATTTATGCAAACGATATATCCTTAATACAATTTCCAAAAATTTATCGCGTTATATGCACCGCCTGAGAATCACCGTTGACGACTGCGAAGATAAAATCTGCAACTCAAATTTCACGATATTCTTCTCAATCAAAATGACGAAAATATAAACTTGGTAACAATTCAGCGATAATAAGCTCGAACAAAAATGGCGATCTTTTCGCTAATAAAATCGATGGAACATAAACTAGACCTAAAGTGACTTGCTTTTTTCCACACTCCAAGGTGACGAATATCAACACTTATATATAAAAATATACAATATTTTTTTTGCTCCTTGGTGATTGGCGTAGAGTGGAGGATGTGTGTCTGGTTGTATGGTTAGCACTCATACATAGCTACAATAACCAGATGACTATACGCCTTGTGTTCTCAACTCGACTACTGTCTGCAAAAACTTAAAACTAAACTGCCAAAACTGATGGCAAACTTCAGTTAAATAGCCGTCCCCATTTTAACCTTCACCCTCTGTGCGTTTTGTTTTTTTCCAGCCTCTGACCCATGTCGTCAAAACGGAATCCTAACTTTCCACCTCCATTTTCACATTTACAATTAACATCCATTCTTTTTTAAATTTTATTTTGCAACAACAATGTGACTACACTTCTGGGCAAAATTCCACACCGACCCATATAATATATAACATTTGTACATATATATTAACATTCAGTTAAGTGCCATCCGTGATACACGCTTTGGGCGATCATATTTCGAAAGAGAAATTATCCCGCAGTAGGTTACCATTGCTTTCTGTAGTATAGTGGTTGCCAGAAAAGGCTATAGAACCCAATCTATCCAATTATTTAACCCATACCTGGAGGGAAGAGATGGATTAATACCTTTCCCAAGGGTATTTGCGCGTAAGTGAATGCAATTAATTCGACTGAAATTCGAACTCGGCTCCCCGATTTCTCGTTCCGTGCCGATATCCACTGTACCACAACGCAAACCTGCAATTAGTAAAATTACGTATATAAAATTAAACAAAATGCATACGTCTGTTTATCACTTTTTCTCGGAGAAGCCCTAGCGTTCCGGGGAACACCGATCGATAAAAGTGTTTCATCAAAAGTTCTAAAACATTAAACGTAAACATCTTCTCTACTTTGGTGTAAACTGATTTTTAAGAATAGAATATTATCAACGGCAATCAGAGAATGACTTTGAAGTAATGGCGCCTTGATAAGAAACACGACGAATGTTTGTGCTTATGTAATGTTTCAGTTTCTTTGTTTGGTTTTGTTTGTCAGTGGACGATTACAAAATGGCTTGTTACTGACGTATTCAGTTTCCACTTGAGGCTGTTAAAATAAGCAAAAACCAAAACATTTTGTGTCTTCAAAGATTCCCGCTAATATCGAAAGTAAAATATATTGAGTACTTTTAGTTCATTGCAAATCAAATGTTCTGCGTTATCCATTATTGATGAAAATTAACCAAAATCGCATAAATACAGTACTATTAACTTTATAAATGTTTGCTAATCTCCGAAAAATATCTGATGATAATATATGTTGAATATTATTGCCACATATGGTCCGGTTTGTCTGCCGTATTTTTAGGGATTCTTGATAAAATCCAAACCAGAATCAGTCAATCTGACAAAAGAGAATAGCCCCAGACATACGATCGAAATATTTAATCTCCTGAAAGATCGCTTGCTACCTCCCATAAGCATGGCTGGTACTAACCTCCACAAGTGACTTGATCCTGGACATGACGATAAACTGCATCCGGCAGCAAGGCTTCTGATTGGGAGGTTGTGAAGAGCAAAGAACCATCTCTTAATTGCTGTTGTTCCCAGGTCCACCATGACTCAGAGTGGTAACACCTGTTAGGGTCCCAGCTATGGGCAAATAGTTAACCCCCCACCCAGACTGGGGCAAAAAAAACTATGAAAGTATAAAAATGCTTTTATAGAAATATATATACATAAAAATAGACTTTTATAAAAAATATACATTTTTGAAGAACAAATTATTGCCACAATTATTATCAAGGAAAACATTTTTGAATAGGAAACTAGAATACATTTTCAGTTTTCTAAAATAAAAAGAATAAAAACAAAATTTGCTGACTAAATTAACTTTCTCACTCTAACCGAACTTTAAAAAATACCTTAAAACCCCACTTATTTTGGCATTAAATGATCCACAGAGGTTGATATCCCGTTAAGCAACACTCACTCACTCCACAAGTGACTAGTTGCGTGTTCTCAGGATAACATGAAGTTGAAATATTATATTGAGTCCATTGCTATATTTGCTGCTAAGAAAGTTGCTTCACTATATCGTGCTAGACAATCTTACCCGCCATATCTCTCTTACACATGTGTAAATACTTTTATAATTTGAGCTTAAATGAATATAACGAACTCGACATGAATTAGAACTCTGCCCTAAATTAACAATTCCGAGTTATTATCCATTACACCAACCGCACACCCATGCTTACAGCACTTGGTATTTCCAAGTGCCCACTCATCTAGGTACTGACCAGGCTCGACGTTGCTCAACTTCAGTGATCGTGTTTCACGTGCTATGGCCATAATCCTTAATTAAGTTAAATGTTTACTGACGAGTAAGGTTGATAAGGACGAGGTGGTAAGAAGTGCAGTTTATGATGTAGGATAGATAACTGTTGTCCTTAGATATGAATAAGTTAAGATTATCGTAACCTGTTCTATAGAGTTGTGGTTATTGAGAAAAACTTGTCCCGATGGAACTTCTTCTTTATTAACGGAATACAAAGGGATTGGGAATTCATGCAAGTGCATGCAGAAGCATGGTGGTTCTTAGATATGAAGGCTAGAAATTTAGCTTGTTAAAACAATATCCGTGGAAATAGATAACGATTGATCTTAGATTTGATTAGGTTAATATTACAGAAATCGGGAAGTCGTTCTTGGGCAGAATGTGCTCGAAGAGAACTTCGTCGTTATTAACGGAATACAAAGTGATTGGGAATTATTCATTTCTTTTTACACTGCGTGGTTGTTCATAGATGTGAAGTTCAAAATTGGTGGAACTTATGGCTTATGATCTGATCCAGATCATTGAAAAACCCACCTAAGTTCTGGATGCAGCGAGAAATCAGGCTATTCTCCTTGACTTTTTGTTTTTACTTTCTGCTATAACAAATGAACAAAGGCACAGCAAAAGTTTTACCTCCCCCACCATTGGCACGTCTGATCATTTCCTCATCAGTGTCCAGATTGGGACCAAGCCAATAACATTTTCTGACTTACCGTTCCATAGAACGGTTTTTCGCTATGTGAAGGTAGACTTGGGCAGCTTTCGATCCGATATAACGGAATCTCCTCTCCCGATCTTCTTCTAAACATGCTACTTCCAAAACTGCTGCCCTAATATCTGACTGAATCCTTTCTGGAGTGGAGTGTCTTATAACCCCAAAAGAAATTCCGCCCTGAACAGTCAGCCTTGGTTCATCCCTGAATGCACTGCAGCCATAACTCACCGGAAACTTCAGAACCTATTGCACGGAACCGTGTGCTCTGGTCCTTAATTCTTTCATCAACGCCCATCAGTTCTGAAAAAGGCTAAGGTTGAAAAGAAACAAAGTGGATATCGCGAAGTCCGGAAGATCACCAACTAAATAATAGACAGTAGAAAAGCGACTATGTCCACTATTATAAATTACCCCAAGGTCATATCCTCCGCGACAGACAAGACCAAACATAGCGCTTCCTTCCACCTTTGCCTCAACCTCAACGTTAGATGACAAAGGCCATCCCCTCCCCAATTTGCTATATCTCACTGAAAACAATCTCAGTATTAGATTTATTTCAGTAAAAGAATCTCTAGACTTATTAAAAACCTCGACATCAAAAAAAGCCACTGGCCCGGATATGATTCCTGTGATCGTCCTTAAGAATCTTCTTCTATGTACCCTGTCCCTTCAGGATGTAGGCGATCATGGTTTTCCACGTCTCCCTAGCCCTGGTGGCTCTTAGCACGCCTTCTCCTGTTACACCATGAAATCCATGTTTCATCATCCACCTGATTAGGTCCTTCAAATATTTATCCGTTGCTTTTCCCTGTCTCTTTTTGCATCTATCTGGCCTGTTAGTATCAGGTTCTCCAAGCCCTCCTTCCTCATTGCATGTCCCAGGAACTTCAGCTGTCTCTTCCTGACGCTCAGTATGAATTTTCTTTTCGTTTTTTATCATTTCTAAGACCTCATCATTGCTCGATCCATGATATACGCAGCATCTTTCTGTAGAACCATATTTCAGTTGGTTCAGGTCTTTCCTTCATCTTTGATTATATTGTCCAGCATTCACTGCCATATTGAAGAAATGACATCACATAGCAATCCAGTACTCTCCTCTTTGTTTCTCGCGAAATTGTCCTGTTTCTCAATGCTCTTCTCGGCTCCTGGAATGCATCATTGTGCTTTTGGATCTAAGGAATATAAATGTATAGAAACTGTCGTGACCACAAAGTAAGAGATCAGTTTATATACTGATTGTAATATGGAACTGATCCCCCATTTTATATCGAGTATGCTTCTGTAGAACCACATTTCCGTTGCTTCAAGTCTTTCCTTCATCTTTGATGAGATTGTCCAACATTCACTGCCATATTGAAGAACAGACAACACATAGCAATCCAGTACTCTCTTCTTTGTTTTTAGCGACATTTTCCTGTCACTTAATACTCTTCTCAGCTTCTGGAATGCATTTTTGTGTCTTTGCATCTCAGGAATATAAATGCATAAATTGTCCTGTTTCTTAATACTTTAAGCATATCAACCCAGAATTATCCCCGATTGAAGCAACATTATTTAACCTCTGCTCAAAGGAAAGAACTTTCTTAAGCATGTGGAAGTTGGCAAGCGTAAATCTAGTCTTCAAGAATGCGGAAACCAACCCCTCCACTCCTAGCAGAAATCCATTAGTCTTCTTAAGATCAACAGAAAACTTTTAAGGCTATTCTAGAGAAAGTCGTCGAGCAACTGGATAGGAACAACCTCATGTACGACGAGCAGTATGGGTTTCGATCAACCTGATCTATTGCTGAGTAATAACTACCATTACACACAGAATTAGCGAGCTCTATAACCACACAAATACCACACGGACCACACATTAGATATCTCGAAGATATTCGACAGGGTGTGGTACAAAGCTTTACAACACAAGCTTCCCGGTTATGGAATCACTTGAAGAGTTTTCTCTATTGTAAAAATCCTTCCTAACAAGTAGATCCCTGATGGTAGTTATCAACGCCCAATCATCCGAGGCCCTGGCAATCAACACAGGCATCTCCAGGGGTCCTTTCTCGCACCAACCCTCTTTGTGATTTGCATAAATGATATACCTAAAAATATACTTCGATCATTTGTAAACATTGTTTTATTTCAATTTCCAGGTCTTTATATTTTGACTGTTTTTTCAGATTCCTTGGTTGCTATGTTACAATCCACTAGGCAAGCAATATCAATTAATAGACAAGTTTTTCTTTCTGGTTTTTAGCAATAATGTCCGGCCTATTTGCTTCAATTTTTCTGTCTGTGTAGATGGTGTAATCCCATAGACTGGTGACATCTATTTCTGTAACAGGTGCTGGGTGATGTCCATACCAGTGTTTGTTTACAGATTTTCCATAGTGTTTGCACATTGTCCAATGTAAATATTGCCCCACTCTATCGTGACAATATTTGTATTCATTTGGAGCAAGTACAGAACAGCCTGAGATTAGGTGGTCTATTGTTTTTGGTATTTATCACAGAATCTGCATTTTGGATCCACATTATGATGTATAATATTTGCCTGAAAGTTCCTCGTCGAACGAATTTGGTCTTGCGCTGCAAGAACAAAGCCTTCAGTCTCAGACTTTAATCCAGATGCTCGTAACCATCGATGAGTATTAACTTTATCAACATTGGATTTATTGGCACGTTCTGGATATTGGCCATGCAGAGGTTTGCCTTGCCAGCGTTGTTCCATCTGTTCAAGAGCTTTATCCTTGGCTTTTCTTTTCATGTTTTTTGCTGCAATAGTTGGTTCTTGGCTTCTGTTATGATTTTCTACAGAATCTACTAACTGTAAATTTTGTTTGTATTTACTGCCTTCTTTCATTATTGTTATTATGTCATTTTTCATCATATTTCGATTTCTGCTTTGGTCTTACTACCAACCAAGTCTGCGGGGAGACCTAAGGCAGGTAGTGGCGTGTTGTTATGGTTCCATTTCATGTTTTTCTATCTTCCCTATCATCCCTAGCATTACATAGATAAAGTTTTCCTTAGTGTGTGGGCTGTACTTAATAAGACAATTTTTTGTATATCTCTTAAGCTAGGGTTTCCAGGGATTCTTTCAATGTGTTGTTTTGTTCCATTTTTTATAATTCCAAGTACACCTCCTATCACTGGCACAACTCTTGTTTTCAATTTCAACATTTTTTCTATTTCAATTTCCAGGTCTTTATATTTTGACAGTTTTTCAAATTCCTTGATTGCTATGTTACAATCCGCTGGACAAGCCATATCAATTAATAGAAAAGTTTTCTCCTTCTGGTTTTTAACAATAATGTCTGGCCTGTTTGCTTCAATTTTTCTGTCTGTGTAGATGGTGTAATCCCATAGAATGGTTACATCTTCTATTTCTGTAACCGGTGCTGGGTGATGTTCATACCAGTGTTTGTTTACAGCTTTTCCATAATGTTTGCACATTGCCCAATGTAAATATTGCCCAACTGTATCGTGGCGATTTTTATATTCATTTGGGGCAAGCGCAGAACAGCCTGAGATTAGGTGGTCTATTGTTTCTTGGTGTTTATCACAAAACCTGCATTTTGGATCCATATTATTATGCATAATATTTGCCTGAAAGTTTCTAGTGAAAAGACTTTGGTCTTGTGCTGCAAGAATAAAGCCTTCATTTTCAGACTTTAATCCAGATGCACGTAACCATCGATGAGTATTAACTTTGTCAACATTGGATTTATTGGCACGTTCTGGATATTGGCCATGCAGAGGTTTGCCTTGCCAGCGTTGTTCCATCTGTTCAAGAGCTTTATCCTTGGCTTTTCTTTTCATATTTTTTGCCGCAATAGTTGGTTCTTGGCTTCTGTTTTGCTTTTCTACAGAATCTACTAACTTTAAATCTTGTTTGTATTTACTGCCTTCTTTTATTATTGAATATTTTTTCTTTCTTTCTTCATGTTGCCTTACTAATTGTATCATCCAATCCTTTGTTTTTTCTATGTGTGTTAGTAAGCCAATAGCTGTTGTATTGTATGACAATTCCAGCTGAATAAGACCTCTTCCATCTTCTTTACGGGGTCTGTATAGACGGTCTACATCAGCCTTTGGATGATGCATCTTATACTTAGAAAGAAGCTTTCTTGTTTTAGCATCCATTCGCCTGATGTCGTTTAGAGTCCATTTTAAGATGTTAAAGCTATATTGGACAACTGGGATTGCAAGGCTATTAATGGCCATAACTCTGTTCTGTGAATTTAATTCAGTTTTTAATATCATTCGTAGCCTTCTATAGTACTCTTTACGCACTATTTCTTTCATTTTTTTATGGTGAATGTTTTCGCTCTCATTTACACCTAGGTATTTATAAGCTTCTTCTGGTTTCAATTCTTTTATTGTTACAGCAGGGTCTAAGCTAATTGAGGATGTTTCTTGTATTGATCCACGTAAAACTGTAGCTTTAGCACATTTATTCAAATTAAATTTCATTCCAATGTCTTCGCTGAAGTATTTTACAGTTGGCAGAAGACCTTCCAGCTCATTATCATTCTTAGCATATAACTTTAAGTCATCCATGTAAAATAGATGGCTTATTTTCTTTTGGCCTATTTTATAACCACATTCTGTCTTATTAAGTTGACTGGTTAGTGCTATTAATGATATGCAGAATAGTAAGGGAGATAAAGAATCACCTTGAAATATACCTCTTTTGATGTTTATTTCATCAGACTTATAGGTTCCATTTATATGATTGAGGTTATTATTATTATTATTATTGTCATTATTATTATTATTATTATTATTATTATTATTATTATTATTATTATTATTTTATTTCTATTTTTATGCTTATTTTATTTTATTTTTATTTATTTTATTTTATAATTATTTATATTCTAATTTATAATATTAGGTCTAATGAATATACATCTTCGTATGTTTTATCTTAATATCCTTTATTTTACGTTTTATGAATAATTTTTCTTTTTGTGCTTCGGATTTACTCATTTTTTCTAAAAATTTGAGTCGCAACCTTATAACCGATGTTAATATCTGTCTGTAATCTATTTCCGACCCAAATTCAAATTTCTCTCTTTGAGCCGTTTTCATTGGCTCTTCCCTTTCTATATTTTCTCATTCATTTTCCTCTTCATTTTTTATTTCTTCTGTATCTTTCCTTTTCTTTTCTTCATTTCTCATCTAATTTTCTTCTCTTGTCTTCCTTTTTTTAATATCTTTTTACTTAGTACAAGCAAAAAGTGTTTTCTAAAAATAAAGGGAAGCATTGCTTTCCTATAATCAATTTTTATTCAAACAAAAACGTTTACTATTGTCATTTTTTATTACCTGATGAGACATTGGTCTTGTAATCTCGCAACAAAATATACAATTTTGCAACAGTTTCTAGTTTTTTACATGTTCTAACTTAATAATTAAAAATAAATATACATTATTTTTATATTGAGCACTTTTAAATTAATATTGTGAACGTTGCAATTTTATTCTTTGTTCAGATTCATTTATATATATATATATATATATATATGGTTAGTGCAAAGAATTTATCACTTTAACTGAGCAGGCTCATGACGACTTTAAAGTCTGTGAGAACACCGTTATGAGGCACGGTTAAAGTAAGAAATTGTTTTAACTAAAACTGTCAACGCTATAGCTCTATTAATTAAAGATAAAAAAACTTGCTTGTCAAAATAACTTTTATCAATAAAAATACTGAAAAAACAACAATAATGGAGACAAAAATTATCACAACAGAACACTATATATATATATCGTTTCACCCCAAGCAAGGCGGTACCACCACTGATGTGCAAGAGGCTACATAAGAGTAAAGTTTAGACAGGAGAAAAGTTAAGAGAAAAATGAATCAGTTAGGGAGTGGTGTCAGAGAAAGGGCAAGAGAAAGAAATAGAAACACAGGTGTGAAGACAGTTGCGAAGGTAGAGAGAAAGAAAAAGAACAAGATACACGAGGTGATGTAGAAGGAACTGGAGTGAAGTGGATAATATATGGGAATTGACACTGCATTTAAATTCCTGGAGGTTGTAGCTGTCAGGGAAGCAAGTATATTGAAGGGAGTTTCTATGGCGAGAAGTGGGAAAAAAGCTGCAGGAGTAGAATTGTCGGCTGCATTTGTTTGATCTAACTCTAAATGGGTGGGACCTGATTGCCATTCTGGTTGCATGCGTAAATTCTTGCGGCGAGGGCAGCAATAACTTAAGTTCATCGGAGCAGAAGCCATGAAAATATTTGTAGAATAGACAGAGGGAAGCCACATCCCGCCGGTGAGAAAGTGGCTAGAGTCGAGCTGGCAAATTTATATATATATAAACTGATAAAATAAAATTGGAAAAAAAAATAATAATATTTATTGATTTTAGTTTATTGTTCTTTAAATTATCCACTAAGCATCCTCCAGAGTTTACTTTGACTTTCACAGACTGAAGAATGTTAAGAATGAAATGAAAAAAATGTTTCATTTATGTATATTTCACATCTGTCAAAAGGTGACATTACTTATATATTTTCTATATTTCCGAATAACATCAATCAGACAACTAAAGCCGACTTAATTACGACCGTGAACTTCTCACACACATACAAAATAGATGTCATAAATCATTTAAGGAAGATTTTTTTTAATCATCTCACCCCAAGCCAGGCATTCCACTGCCACTATTGCGCATGGGGCTACATAGGGGAAGGTAAAGAGAAGGAGTGGTTAGACATAGGGAATGTCAGGAGGAAGGTGACAGATGAGTAAGGATACCGAGGATGAGGGTTGGGCAGATGGGAAGTGTGTTTGATAGAATGGGAGCAGGTTAGTGTGTTAGGAGGTGTCTATTGACCTTACATGGAGATTGTAGCTGTCGGGGAAGCAATCGTGTGGAAGAGAATTCCACAGTCGGGAAGTGCGTGGAAAGAAACTGTTGGAGTAGAAGTTACGGTTGCATTTTATCGGTTTCACTGTAAAAGGGTGGGATCTAGTTGCTAATCTAGTATCTCGTTCAAATTCGTATTTAGGGGGCACCAGTGATCTAAGTAAGAGTGCTCATTTCATAAATTTCTGACACCCAGTATTTATTTGTGGACTAAATAACAGAGAAAAAATCTAATTATAGGAGAGTTTTGTAATTGACATTGTATATATTAGGTGTATGAGTTATGAAGGCTATCACAATGCGTTTAGTAAAATAAAAGAAGGTAAAGAAGGTGTTACGTATTACCTATTTATTATTCACTAGCAGTATAGCCCGGCGTTGCTCGGGTCTAATGAAATCTTTAAAACTAATCCATGGTCCTGGAACTCAGACACTTTGGATGTTGGTACGAAAGACTAAAAAGCAATAGTTGTTTCCAGTTAAAGCGAAACCGTAGACGGAAAGAAAAATGAATGGATGTAAGTCAAATTTTCATTTCCTGGTAACGATATCAAATAAGTTTTTTCGTCGTAAACTGAATTTTGAAGGCTAAATAAGCCCTCTGAGTAAATGGTATCATGGCTGAGTCTAAGAACTACAATTATATCTACTTAGAGCCAAACCCGAAGCAAAAACTAAAATAAAATGGCTGAAAAATTACAGATATACAAGCAGATAAACAGACACACACACAAACATCTTCCCTTATATATATATATATATATATATATTATCAATTTTTTGCACTATTGTAAGAACTGCAACCTTGAAACTTCTGAATATCGTTTCTTATGTCTTTGTCTATGAGTGTATCAAATTTAATTAAAATCGGACCATTCCTTCTATAACCCGATTTTTTGGTTTTTGGTTTTTATATATTTATCCGGGGTACCTCGACACAAAACTTAGCTAAGAACACTCGCAGATGCTTATAGTACAACTGTGTAAATTTTCAAGAACCTCGGTTAAAATCCACTGCTAGAAAGGTCAGGTCACTGTGTTGGGCCAGTATTTTTTTTCATCCTGAATTCATCTTGAGTATATACAAATAAACCATCCGTCCGTGAAAGGAATACTACTGTCATATATGGTCAGGTGCACCCGCTGTTCATCTCAGTGATCTTGACAGGCTCCAAATTAGAATCAGTAATAGGTACCGACTTGACTGCTCGACTGCTGCCACTTTCTCACAGACAGGATGTGGCTTCCCTCTGTCTGTTCTATAAATATTTCAATGGCTTCTGCTCCGACGAACTTAAGTCACTGGTGCCCCTGCCACATGAGTTTACTCGTGGAACCAGACTGGCGACTGGGTCCCACCCATTCACACTTAGATAAACCAAATGTAGACGACAATTTTACTTCTGCAGCTTCTTTGCTTGCACTTTCCGCCTGTGGAACTCTCTTCCATATTCTTGCTTTCCTGACGGCTACAACCTCAGAAATTTAAATACAATGTCAATACCCATCTCTTAATCACTTAACTCTAGTTCTTTCCCTGTATATCCTTTCCTTTCTCTCGACCTTCGCAACTGTCATCAAACTTGTATTCCCATCCTTCCCTTGCTCCTTTCCAACTGGTTCGTCTTTCTCTTTACTCTCCTCCTATCTGATCGTTTCACTTTTATGTTGCCCCTAATTTTTTTACTCTTATGTACCCCACTAATCTTTTTACTCTTATGTAGCCCCTAATCTTTTTACTCTTATGTAGCCCCCTAATCTTTTTACTCTTATGTAGCCTGCACATCAGTGGCGTTACCACTTTGCTTAAGGGGGGGACGATTTAAAAAAACTACACACATAGATATTAAATTTAATATATATATATATATGTGTGTGTGTGTGTGTGTGTGTGTGTGTGTGTGTGTGTGTGTGTGTGTGTGTGTTTCATTTGTAAACGAGTTCTTACGCTCCCAGGAGTAGAGTCTTCAGGCGATTTGCAATAATTAAAGTTATTAAAAATCGCCTGAAGACACCACTCATGGTAGAAACCTGGGTCGCGTAATAACTCGTTTATTAGTTTATTTCAATGTTTCTATTGAATTATTTGTGCATATTACTTTGTGTAAAACTAGTGCCTGTTATTTTTTTTCGCGATTTTGTGTCAATATTTTGCGACACACTTAAGCACACGGCAATTGAGTATCCCTGCTATAGTCGATAAACAAATTAAATCAGCATTAGAAAAATATAAAGAAATAATAATTTAAATAAATATATCGTAACAAAAAATGACTATTACCGTTTGCACAAATTACTCAGCAGACAAAGAGAAATCTGATATTCCAATAAAAGTGATGAAAAGATCAATAAAACAAACAATAAAAACGAATCTTTTGCTGTTTTTAATGAAACTTTGCACGCACATAGACACAAATACATACAGTACTGTGCAAAAGTATTAGGACAAGAACTATTTTATCTTTTATGAGGCATCAAAGTTTCAAATCACCCCTGTCCTAACACTTTTGCACACTACCGGTAGAGTGCAATAGTATTAGGACAGGGGTGAGTTTCCTATAAGCCTCACTGAAATTCAAATACAGCGGGGAAAAACAAACCTTTGTAAGAATTATTTAACTAAAAAGCAAGAAGGCTTCGGAATTTGAATTAACCCCCACAAAGCCCTGATCTCAATCCTATTGAAAATCTATGGGATATTTTGGATAAAGAAATTGATAAATCTAATGTTACTTTGCAAGACACACTTTGGGAACAAATACAAGATGCTTGGCAGGAGATACCATTGGATACATTGAAAAAGCTTGTGATGTCAATGCCTGACAATGAAGGCTGTGATCAAAGCCAAATGCTATTATACTAAATATTAAATTTATTATTTAACAAGTATTTTTCTTGTTAAAGCATTTGTTGAGTAAATCAAATAAGATCACTTTAATTATATTATTTATTTTCTGTCAATATGCCTCATAAAAGATAGAATAGTTTTTGTCCTAATACTTTTGCACAGTACAGTACATATTTGCAGGGTGAACAAAAAAAAACAACCTACAATTTTTTAAACAAAACTGTTCATCACTGGGACCAAGCAGAGGGATATATCGAGATGAACAGCTGTTCGAGCAAGACGGGTCCGCCCACAATACAACAAATGACTCCCTAGCATGGGTGATAAAGCGATTTTAGGAGAGACTGGTGAGTAGGAAGTGGGACATTAAATGGGCACCGGACTCACCGGACTCGAAACCCCAAGTTTTTATTTGACGAGGTTTCTCAAGGTTAATGTGTACCAGAGCAACCCACAAACGATTGGTGAACCGAAGGCAGCAGTCACAGCAAAAATTAGGGAAATCCCCAAAGAAGCATGTGTTCGAATAGTTGACAGTTTTGTGCGACATTTGCAAGTTTGCCTCCAACGCTGGCTGTGGAGCCCGTCTGACAAACATTTTGGAAAGATCTTGACTTTTATGCAAATGATTCAATTTGACTGAAACTTTGAAGAATACATTTATATTAAAAAGTGTTCAATACAATTATATTGTAGAACGTTTGATATTTTTCATTTCTAAACGAGGTATTACGCGACCTAGGTTTCTACCATGAGTGGTGTCTTCAGGCGATTTTCAATAACTACAATTATTGCAAATCGCCTGAAGACCCCACTCATAGTAGAAACCTAGGTAGCGTAAGAACTCGTTTACAAATGATATATATATATATATATATACATACATACATATATATATATATATATATATATATATATATATATATTAAATTCAAAAGGATGATTAGATAAGTAAATCCCAAAAACCCATGTATATATATATACATATATATATATTAATACAGGTTTCAGTGAATAATATAGACAAGTTCTGTATATTTGTTTTGTGTAAGATCCGTTCGTATGATCTGATTAGCTTGATAGTGTTGTCATGAAAAGACGACAAGAAATCGCAATAATTGTTGATTTTTTTATCAGGTCTGAGCTTTCGGCTTACATAAGCCATTATCAAAGGATGAACATTTAATATTCAGTGAACATAGAACATTTAAATTATTATCAACAGAGTGGAGTTATACAGAGAAAATTATATATATATATATATATGTATGTGTGTATATATATGTGTGTGTGTATATGTATATATAGAAGTTTGTTGAACCCACCTTAAAATAAAATAAAATCTTTTTATTTTTTTTATTTTTAATACTAACTCTATGTTACCTTTTACACAAAAAAAATTAATTTTGGAAAATTTTTAGCAGAGCCCTTGCAATATAATAATTCGGTTCCTTTCGTACTAAGGCGCCTTAAATTTAGTTTCTTAAATTTTAAAAATAATTAAAATTAAATTTAACTCGTGAATTGCGAATATCCTTTAGATATTTAAGTGAATTATGTTCGAGAATGTGTGTGTGTGTGTGTGTGTGTGTGTGTGTGTGTGTGTGTGTGTGTGTGTGTGCTTGTAGTAATGGATTCTTTTGAGATCTACCCTTGAAGTTAATATTTTTAATTTTTAATTTTAAATTTAAGATTTATATTTAAATTTGTATGTTCCAATTTTTTCTGTAAAATTTGTCGCAGTCATTCTTTATTTAAACTAAAATCTCTTTGGTAAATTTTTCAATTTTTTTTTCAACATTGATGGTAGCAGTTTTCTTTTGTTTTTATGGGAAAAAATTTTCTTAGCTTACTTCCCAGTCAACCATCCCTTCCTCCTTTTTTTTTCCCTTTTTTCCATTTTCCTTTCGTTCTCCCTCCCACTTCTATCCCTCTGACATGGCTACATTTTAACTTTTAAACTCTTGACTCGGGTATGGAGGAGGGGCATGTCTTCTAGTAAGTGACACAGGTATCTGTCTGCTTTCCCCTTTTTACTTTCTTCAATTCAAAAATTGTTAATCCCACTCCATTTTATTTTTCTGTGGATGGATGTTTTTTTTTTGTTTTTGTTTTTTACTTCTGCCGATATAAAATCTTTTAATACATTTGAATTTGAGTAAATAAAATTTTCGTTTCGCTGTTGCTGAAGAAGCGAGGATTTCCTGGTAGAAATGGCTATTTAATGGATTTAAATATCGAAATTTTTGTTTTTTTAAAAATATAGTTTGAACCTATGCTATGATTATAGGCAAAAGTGCATAATATCAAGAATAGAGGCTATGAAAATATAAAATTGAACCCTGAGCTCAACAGCTAGTAACAGTAGATTGTTTGGTACTTGACTGCGTTGTTGTCGGCACAAAGAAGTCAAAAATCGACTCTAGATCCTTTTGAGTGATCAATTATCTTCCAACCTAAAAAACACATTCACAGACGAAATACTGCAAACCGCTCGGGGTTTCAATCTGTATTTCTATGAAAAGAGTTCCGACAAACTAAATTTCTTGTGCTCACCATTTCTAACATTCACGACTAAGAGTCGCCATGGTACGCAAATTGTAACGAACAATTCTTTCCCTTGGTATTCCTTTGGTTAGATAAAAGTTCTACTCGATCAACCTCTATCTACGAACTGCTGTTTTGTAGAAACTTCACAGATCAACACAACCTGCAGAAATGCAAATTGTTATTTTGCTAAAATTGTTGCCGGCTAAGGCCAGAAAGCGTAAAATGCATTATTATTAACCCACTGGCTGGGGGCGGACAGAGACAAGACGTGTTCACACCTTATCAGAGTTATTTGCTCAATGATAGACTCCGCAGTACACTTACATCCATTATCTTTTAGACCCACATTTAAATAATGTCTCAGATTGCTTGAATAAGTATGGGCATCAATATATCATTCGAAACAACAGCTACAGTTAAACTGTACTGGTAATAAATATATATATAAATATATAATCTTAATCTTCCTAAATATAAGTATTATGTTTCTAAATCTCTTATTCTATATTCAGAAAGCAGTCGTTTCTTGTATTCGTTTTTTGTAGTTCTTACTAAAATTAATATAAATATATGCACAAATTTTCATTGTTATTTCTGGTTAAAATACTAAAAAACATAAATCACACTACCTTGTGACTTCCAACAGCAGCAACTACTACAATAGACAGGAATGTAGCTTGAAAAATAGATGCTCTCTATTTTATAAGACATTTGATATGTATATAAGACATTTGATATATATATATATATATATATTTCATTTTTAAACGAGTTATTTCGCTACCTTGGTTTCTACCATGAGTGGTGTCTTCAGACGATTTTTATTAATATTTTAATAATAATATTTTTAATAATATTTTTAATAATATTTTGATAAACATAAAATATTTTAAATATATTTTAATATTTTTAATAGTTGTTAAAAATTGCCTGAAGACACCACACATAGTAGAAACCAAGGTAGCGAAATAACTCGTTTAAAAATGAAAAATATTCAAAAGTTCTATAATATAATCGTATAGAACACTTTTTGATACAAATGTGTACTGGTCTAACCTTATTAGGAGCAAAGACTAAGTATTAAATAATCAATATATATATATAATCCTTCTTGTCACGCTTATTATGGGAAAAATAATAGGCTGCGTTGACTCGTTAATTAGGGAAACAATAGCAAGGCAGCATCGGCTCAGCTCATTCTCTTTTATACCAGTTATTAAACTTTACTACCAGCTATGAAAGCTCTTGCCGCATGTTTGCTCTTTAACGATGCCTTATTATTTAATTATTTTAAATAATTACGCCTTCGAATAATGAAGAATATATATATATATATATATAATTAAGTAATTCATCGAGCTTTTATGCGACCTCAAACTCGATGAATTACTTAATTAATCAAATCCTCCTACTACTTCCGTTTATATCTGTACTTTAAGCAGCTTATAATGCTCTGGATTGAGCGGCTTGGTTTGAGTAGTCGTGGCTCTGGGAGGCACCGTCCTACGGGTAAATGAACTTGGATGAGTTCCACCACGGAATTTGTGAATGAGCGGAGCGTCATCGAGTTACCTCTTCGTCACCAGGGCCCGTGTTACACTTGGTATGACATCAGCTTAATAACCTAACTGTCTGTGTTTCGATTTCTTGTAGTGGATGCGCACTGCTGATGAGTCCCAAATATAGGACGAAATGGCCGTCCAGTGGTTTCTGCATTCTGTTGAGGTCGAATAAAAGCTCGATGAATTACATAATTATTCAAATCCTCCTACTACTACTTTTGTATATATATATATATATATATATATGTAAATTTAGATAAAATTTGGGTGGAATAGCTATTTCAACATGTCAGTTCGAAAGATGCATTGATTGTCAATCCCGTTTAATGGACGGAGAAAAATTCTTATTCCTGAAGCAGAGGCTAGTAAAGTAAGGGCTGGAGAATGTTGGTTACTATAGAGTTAAGCCGAGAGGAATCGTAGCCGTAAAAGTTCTTTTGATACCAAAAGGTATGAGGTTTGACCACTGGGTTAGTAGTGGTAGGTAGGAAGGAAGAGGTTACTCATTCACCAAATTTTAAAATCTTATTTATGTAAAAGGTATTTTCCTTTATGAATAAATGGAAGAACGGGATAATTATTGAAATTTAAATTTATTACGGTGACGACACATACTAATGTTTTTTCTGCGTTTATTCAGAAGTATATTCTGATATTGAAATTTTAAAATCTTAATTTTTTCTGTTAAACATAGATTACATCTATCACCTAGGCTAGTAAGAGTACGTACTGTGCCTATCAGCTTCCACTTTATCTGTAGATTTAGGTCATTTTCTTTCAATTTCCAGTATTTTTGGGAGAGGGCTGTCTGATACCTTAACTTAGGGTTAGTAAAGGAGAGTTTGCGTATAAAATATGTTTCCAAATTCCCGCCGAAATTCCGATGTAAACGTGAAATCTTTCCTTGTTTTCCTTATAGTAGTTGGCAGCTTGATAGATCACATTTGTAGATCTACGTTTACCTTCAACTGGACAGTCTTCTCATCAAGTGCTTTAACGCCTTGCTTGGGGTGAAATGATTAAAAAATTAGCACTGAAAAAAAGAAATTAAAATTTACTTAAAATATACGAACCTGCCTAAAATTAAACATTACACTGGTACATATTTATACAACTTATAATGAATGATATTTATAAGTCTGTTATTCGTTCATTCATTGAATGGTTCTGCCACCTCTAGTCTTTGGATTCTAGACATATATCGAGAGATTTTAAATAAAACCCAAAGTATATGCACATTATTGGTCCTGACCTGGCATCTCAGTTTTTGTTACTTTATCAGTGCCGTAATGCAGCTTCCTGTGTCTTTTCTGTAAATACTTTCATGGTACTTGTTCTGATGAACTTTACTGTATTCTACCTAAACTATGAATTTAATTTAAGCTCAGTGCTAAATTGATGGCAAGATCTCAATAATTTACGTTTGAAAGATGCAGCCGTAATTTCTATAGAAGATTTCATCTATCGCATAAGCAATGCCTGTTGAACTCTTTTCCGCCATCTTACTTTCCAATAAATTTTGATTTTTCAAAATTAAAGTGCATTCGTTTTCTTCTCTCTTCTTTATATCTACTCTTTTGTTGTTATTTTCTTAGTAACTTTATTGCCTACTAGCAGTATAGCCCGGCTTTGCTCGGGTTTAATGAAAGCTTTAAAACTAATCCATGGTACTGGAGCTCAGACTCTTTGGATGTTGGCACGAAAGACTAAAAATCAATAATTATTTCCAGTTAAAGCGAAACCGTAGACTGAAAGAAAAATGAATGGATGTAAGTCAAATTTTCATTTCCTTGTATCGATATCAAATAAGTTTTTTCGTCGTAAACTGAATTTTGAAGGATAAATAAGTCCTCTGAGTAAATGGTATCATGCCTGAGACTAAGAACTACAATTATACCTAACTTAGAGCCAAACCCAAAGCAAAAACTAAAATAAAAGGGCTGAAAAAATACATACATACAGGCAGATAAACAGACAGACACACACACACACACACACACATATTGCCTTTGATATATAAATATTATCGATTTTCTGCACTGTTGTAAGAACTGCAACCTTGAAAGTTCTGAATATCGTTTCTTATATCTTTGTCTATGAGTGTATCAAATTTGATTAAAATCGGACCACTCCTTCTATAACCCGATTTTTTCGATTATCGATTTTCGATATTTATCTGGGGTACCTCGACACAAAACCTAGC
>JBBBDQ010001348.1:2620000-2740000 GCA_037127315.1 Ascarosepion bandense
AGCTTTAAAACTAATCCATGGTCCTGGAGCTCAGACTCTTTTGACGTTGGCACGAAAGACTAAAAAGCAATAGTTGTTTCTAGTTAAAGCAAAGCCGTAGACTGAAAGAAAAATAAATGAATGTAAGTCAAATTTTCATTTCCTGGTATCGATATCAAATAAGTTTTTTTCGTCGTAAACTGAATTTTGAAAGCTAAATAAGTCCTCTGAGTAAATGGTATCATGGCTGAGACTAAGAAGTACAATTATACCTACTTAGAGTCAAACCCGAAGCAAAAACTGAAATAAAAGGGCTGAAAACATACAGACATACAGGCAGATAAACAGACACACACAAACATCTTCCCTTTTATATATATATATATATATATTATCGATTTTCTGCACTATTGTAAGAACTGCAACCTTGAAACTTCTGAATATCGTTTCTTATGTCTTTGTCTATGAGTGTATCAAATTTGATTAAAATCGGACCATTCTTTCTATAACCCAATTTTTTCGATTATCAATTTTCGATATTTATCGGGAGTACCTCGACACAAAACCTAGCTAAGAACACTCGCAGATGCTTATAGTACAACTGTGTACATTTTCAAGAAAATCGGTTCAGCCGTTTCAGAGTATATAGTTAACGGACACACAGACACACACACGCACACAGACACACACACACAGACACACACACGCACACATACACAGACACACAAACAAAGTTCCATTTATAAATAAGTTTAGATTTCCTGGCCACTTTCGGAATGTTTGCCAGTGAAATTGATATTTTTAACTGTCTTTTTTTAATCCCGTGTTGAGATTTATGTAATAAGCTTGTATCGAAAACCATTAAGAAAATAATAAATTATATTCTTTGGTAAAACTTGGCAGTTCTAAGCATATTAAATTTTATATAGAAAGGAAATGAATTCTTAATTTTTGGTCATCTATATTTCGACACTCCTCTCTCAAAGCAGACATTCAGCAATGATAACGTAATTCAAATATTTCTAAAGAATATTTTAAAACGTCTTTAGAAGATTGATTTTAATCCCATATTGACATTTATGTAATTAACATCATTAAGAAAATAATAAAATTATTTTCTTTGTCTACACTTATCCCCTTTTAGCACATGAACTGTTACACAAAGAAAATAGTTTTTTTAGTTTTTGGTCACCTATATTTCAACACACCCATAAAGTCTGAGCAGACATTCTGCAGTGATAACCTAGTCTAAGTAATTCTAAAGAATATCATAAAACGTCTTCAGAAAACAGATTTTAAGTTTTCACGTGTTTTTTAATGCAATTTTGTGTTATTTTCTTGCAATTCAAACGAAAGCTAATACTTCTGAAATATTAAATTATTGCAATGCAATTTAATAAAAACACGAGAAGCCATTGTGGTACTTTTGTTCAGTGATTCCATGTTATGTGCCTGTCATGTGCAGCTAGCGAAATGGTTCTAAAAATGGAAATGATATGCTGAGTTCAATTTCCAGCTTTGTCTTTTATATTCAATTTCACAAAAATCCTTTTAGAGAAAATCAGTAATTCATTTCTCCTCTTCCTTACTTCAAATAAGGATTAAATAGCAGAGTAGACTGAAATTTCTACCTTTGAGTAGTATACTGTCTAAGAGGGTTGCTGTGAATTCAAAACTATGAAAATCCACTCTAATCTTTTTCCCAAGACGTGGCAACTCACAGATATTAATAAATGGTAATCAGGAGCATTAGGATAGCAAAAAGATGCCTTCTAAAACTAAAAAGAGTAATAATGACATCCCAGAAAATTTTATTAGAAACAAAGAAAGGAACTGCTATATAATATCAATTTTTCTGTGGCAGTGAATGCTAGATTTCTTCACAGATGACATTAAAAACTCTAGGGAAATTCACCAATCAATTTGAAAAATCGTGATTAATGAATGATTTCTATCAAATTATCACAATGTTTTAATTCTTTTTTATGTTATTAAGTGATTTGTTTGCCTTCACAGATTGAAAGAAAATAAGCAGAATAGGTTCCTAAAGATTAAATGCCTTTATAGAACTAATTCCTGGAAATTTGGTATGCCATTATTGCCTGAGAGACTAATTATCACATTTTTACTGACAACTTTTTTTAATTGAATTTTGCTCAAATTATTTAAGTTATCAATTGGGTTTCATTGCACAAAATTGTAAATAATTTAAGTTTAATTGCAAAGAATTTAAATTTAATACTCTGCTTCTAAAAAATTTATATTTTTTAGTGGGGGAATTTATTTTTTAGATCGGCATTCATTAGAAAATAATTACTATTATATTAAGAATTATATAAAATGAAAAAAAAATCTCTTGAAGACTTCCAACAACAGCAATAAAGGATATAGGCAGCACTTCATGACATTGTTAACTTTTTGCACTATTTCAAACTATAAAATCGGCGGACCTGTACGACCGGCACCCTCTTGTAATTTTTTTGTTTTTCATTTTTTAAACGTTTTTCAGTGCATTCTTTTAGATTAGCAAAAAAAAGGTTTGGAAAAAGTTTAATATTTAAAGGTTTTTAGTGGGTGCTCAGTTTCTCATACAACGTTCTAGTAAATCTATCCTGCACTTATATAAATCTACTATCCGCCTGTCTATTGAGTACTGCTGCCACATCTGGTCGGGTGCCCCTTCTATTCTCCTCGGGGTTCTTGACAAAATATAGCGAAGAATCTGTAATGTGATTGACACCGACTTGGCTTACCGCCTTCTCTCTCTCACCGGCGTGATGTGGCTTCCCTGTGCCTCTTCTATAAATATTTTCATGGCTTCTGCTCTGACAAACTTAAATCACTGGTGGCCCCTAGATGTGAATTTGCACGAGATACTAGATTGGCAACTAAGTCCCACCCTTTTACAGTGAAACCGATGAAATGTAACCGCAATTTCTACTCCAACAGCTTCTTTCCTCGCACTTCCCGCCTGTGGAATTCCCCACCGCATGCTTGCTTCCCCGACGGCTACAACCTCCAGGAGTTTAAATGTAGGGTCAATAGACACCTCCTAACACACTAACTCACACCCACTCTCTCCAACTCTCTCCCTATGTACATCCTAAGTCGTCTATCACCCTCCTTCTGACATTTCCTATATTTCCTATATCCAATCGCTCTATGTAACCCCCTGTGCTATAGTGGCAGTGGAATGCCTTGCTTGGGGTGACACGATTTTAAAAAAATCGATCCCCCAAACCTGTGTTTTTTATTAATTTCCTACAAGTTTCGAAAAATAAAAGGGCAACAACTTGTCATTGTCTTTTACTCGACACCAAAGCGAGTGTTTCCAATATGAGGGATCGATTTACTATAACGTTGTATGAGAAACTGAGCACCCTCCTAAAAATCTTTAAATATTGAATTTTTTGCAAGGCTTAGAGGGCATTTAGGTACTAACGGGTCTCGACGTGGTTTAACTTTGGGGATCGTAGAGGAACCTGTGCTTCAAAGTAGTGCGTCTGTAGCAGTCTAATTTCGAAGGGAATACACCATAAAAATTACCTTGTTTAGTTTTTCGCATTTTTTATTTTATGGTTGTTTTCTTTATTTTATTCCTGTTATAATATGTGACATACATGTACGTTCGTATTAGTTGCTATCCAGCACAGTTAAGGACTTTGTTTTTGTGGTAATACAACAAGCAAAGTTTGGCCAAGGTTTTCCCGTTTTGCATTAAATTAGATGTCATTTTTTAACACAGAAAGCGGATGATATTATCTCTTGCGTTAGGACATCTTTTTACAACTTTTCAATATTATTTTTACTGCTAGCATGGCTACAGTTGATAGCATTAGCGAAAGAGGGTGTCTCACCTAAATAATACCTTTTACTTATTTATCTATAGTAACAATTCTCTTTCGACTTTTAAAAAGATTTGCCAGTTTTTCTTGGACTTTGCTACGAATTACACAAGTTATTTGGCAAACCAAAGTATCACATGTCTTTGTTATTTTTGCTGGAATGGTACAAAATCTAAAATCTATAATATCTATATATATATATATATATATGTACATTATAAATTATATTTTAGAACATGTACATAATCATTCTATATATATTCGCTACAAAGGTACGATTGTTCTGTATTCACTCGTATATATATACATATATATGTGTGTGTGTGTCTGTGTGCGTAGATGTGTGTGTGCGCGTTAAACCACATTTTCGTCAGATCATATATATATGTGTGTGTGTGTACGTGTGTGTATGTGTTAAACCACATATATATACATGTATGTGGGTGTGTTAAACCACATTTTCCTCACATCATACGTATATATGTATGTGTGTGTGTGTTAAACCACATGTTTGTAACATGATATATATATGTGTGTATGTGTGCGTGTGTGTGTTAAATCACATTTTTGTGAGATGATATATATATATATATATATATATATGCGTGTGTGTATGTGTGTTAAACCACATTTTTGTCACATCATATATATGTATATGTGTGTGTGTTAAACCACATTTTTGTCACATCATATATATATATATGTGTGTGTGTGTGTGTGTGTGTGTGTGTGTGTGTGTGTGTGTGTGTTAAACTAAATTTTTGTCACATCATATATATATATATATATATATATATATATATGAAGATGATTTGATAACTTCGGGAAAGAAGAAAAAAGAAAGAAAGAAGCAAAAGCCAATGGCCTCTTCCTTTTTCACCTCGAAAGTAGGAAATCATATTTGTATTGACTTCGTATTGGTTCAGCCTCCTTTCAAGGTAATCAATGCGTAGATATTCATGTCGAGTGAAGCTCAAATTTGTCTGTTCTTCTCTTGGGGGAAAATAGCAAGACTGAAATGTAACCAGAGAATTTTTGTAAGTTTTTTGTTCCGCAAGCTAAATGAATGCATGAAAACAGAAAATTTAAAGCAGCATATAAAGTTCTTATAAAGAACTGAAGATTAAATTGAAGAATTCGTCAAGCAGATAAATTTTGTTTCCGGGTTTGAAAATGCAGATAAGTTTCACCTACTTTTAGATTCATCAATAAAAAGAACAGAATGATTTTCAGTAAAGATTAGCTGTGTGTTCTAAAAATAATATCTTCGGTTCATAAGAACGAAATATAACAATTTCGAATACCTCTTTTCGAGGGTGTCGGTTCTTTTCAGAGCCAAGTTACATAATGATTCTGGTACAATATGGTCAAATATTTCCAAGAGACATTGTGAGGTATGTAAAACGTTTCTTTGTGAACTCCTAGAGTTGGATCGACATTGTCTAAGGTTCTATTAATAAAGACTAGCAGTATAGCCCGGCGTTGCTCGGGGGAAATGAAAACTAATCCATGTTCCTGAAGCTCAGACTCTTTGGACGTTGGCACGAAAGGCCAAAATGCAATAGTTGTTTCCAGTTAAAGCGAAACCGTAGACTGAAAGAAAAATGAATGGATGTAAGTCAAATTTTGATTTCCTGGTATCGATATCAAATAAGTTTTTTTCGTCGTAAACTGAATTTTGAGGACTAAATAAGTCCTCTGAGTAAATGGTATCATGGCTGAGACTAAGAACTACAGTTATATCTACTTAGAGCCAAGCCCGAAGCAAAAACTAAAATAAAAGGGCTGAGAAAAATGCAGACATACAGGCAGATAAACAGACACACACACAAACATCTTGCCTTTTATATATGTATATATTATCGATTTTATTGTAAGAACTGCAACTTTGAAACTTCTGAATACCCTTTCTTATGTCTTTCTCTATGAGTGTATCAAATTTGATTAAAATCGGACCACTCCTTCTATAACCCGATTTTTTCGATTATCAATTTTCGATATTTATCGGGAGTACCTCGACACAAAACCTAGCTAAGAACACTCGCAGACGTTTATAGTACAAGAAAATCGGTTCAGCCGTTTCGGTGTCTATAGGTAACGGACACACACAAACAGAGACATGGACACACACACACACACACACACACACACACACACACACACACAGACAAAGTTCCATTTATAAATAAGTTTAGATTTGTATAACGGTTAATTCCTGCTAATGGAAGAATTTCAAATTATGTTCATTTTTCAAAGGAACTCTTTAAAAGAATAATAAACTCTAAAAATACTTTTAAAACAAAATTATTTAGTCTCGGAGGAATAATGATCTTAAGAAATCTCAGGTACAATAATAAATATGTGAAATTAATTTGATAATAATTTAATAAAAATTTAATAAAAATTTAATTTAAATTTAATGTATTGATTATGTGAGTAGACGTTTTGTCTCACTGTAATTGATTTGCTAGTTGAGATATTGTGAATTCTTAAAATAAAGTATTTTCCTCAAATCAAGAAAAACGCAAAACGATCTATTCCTCTTTTTTTACTTTTAATCGCCACATATTTTTATTGTGATAGCAATGTCGTATATGTAAGTAAATACACATATATTTTCTGAGTATTGCTGTTTTGTGTTTCTTTTTCTACAAATATCATATATATTGTGTTAAATTGTGAAGAATGCTCGGTGCCAAAATTATCAATTTTTCTGTAGTTTACTGGGAGGAAGTCATTTTAGGCAAGCATGCTTTTTGTCATAAACTGCTAGAGAGCATGACAGAGATGGAACGTTAATAGAATTAAGGAGCAGTGTTGATACAATCATGCCGTTTTGAAGTTTTCTGAAGGCAGAATCGTAAAGTCTTCACTTTTGGGTTTTTATTTTTGGTTCCTTCTGAAAATGTTTGTATCTATATAAAGTTTGCTGCAGCTTGATATCTTTTTGGGTGAGTGATTCTTTTTGCTTGGTAATTTTGTTTGTAAGTAGATGATTAATTGATTTTATTGCTCTTTATTGTATTGAACTCTTTTTAGCGGGATAAATTGGTTTGGGATTTATTTCTTAAGTGGTGTAGTATTTGCAGGTTGTTAATATATATATATATATATGTGTGTAATGAATTATTTTGAACATTATTTTTACCGATACTCGTATTTAAGTAGATATTCTGTTTTTAATTAAACAGTATTTTATATTTATATCTACCGGCCTGATTATTTCACGATAAATTTTTATGACGAAAATGTGTGCTACCCAGCAGGATTCGAACCTGCGACCCCTATTACATAGGGGAAGCATACCATTTGATCTGGTACCGTCTTGACCACTCGACCATGGATAGCCTCTTGATCAGACGAGGTTTTTATCATGCTTATATAACACAATTTTCGATCTATCGTAAACAAACCATATCTGCTCTGTAATGTATCGTAATGTCAAACAAATGTAAACATGTTACGGAAATTAACGAAATTTAACGAAACTTGGTTATAAGCAACCGACAATTTGTAATGAATTATTTTTAACATTATTTTTTACCGATACTCGTATTTAAGTAGATATTCTGTTTTTAATTAAACAGTATTTTATATTTATATCTACCGGCCTGATTATTTAATAATTTTATATATATATATATATATATATATATATATATATATATATATATATATAAGGCATTATATATCTATCGGTAAAATTGCTGAATATCAAGTATAATGCGTATTAAAATATGAAAGTGGAAAATGTTGAAAAACCTAGTAGGGATGAAACAAACTGTTCCCCACTTGCTGTTAAACTTTGTGTCATATATATATATAGCATTGAATATTTGGTATTTAAGTCAGGTGAATTCCTATAGAGACGAACTAACATTATTTTTTAAAGGATACTTGTATTTCAGTGGAAAGTCTGTTTATTTTTTGAAAAATCGTTTTGGAAATAGCTATCTTCTGGCAGGAATTGAACCTGCAAACTCTCACATTGGGGAGATGCCGTCTTCGAACCTGTGACCCCTATCAACAAAGGAAAAACTGTTAATTGGTTTGGTGTGTCTTTGAACGCACGACCAGAAATAATTCTATAGTGAAATGGAATTTAAATCAAGCCTTATATAACACAATTTTTAATAACTACTCAAATTCGAGTATTGATTAAAATTAAATATAGAACGGAATTTAATGAAACAGGCATTATCTGACATATCAGAATTTTTATTTGTTTAACATTATTATTTTTTAATTGATACTCTTGTTTGAGTCTGTTTCGCAGCTCATCAGTGTGGATAGACACATCTACTTGCTTCAGGCCAGGACCGAAACTCGACCGATTTGGTGTCAGTCGGAGGCGCTACCCACTAAGCCATAGGCGCATGGAACCGGGGAAATGAAACTTTAACGTGTTGTATATAAGCAGTGTATACACACGCCAGTCACCGAAAAATCTCAATTCATTTCTGAAGAATAATGCTTATATAGGATGTGCGTTGAGATATCGGCTCGGAACGAGAAATCGGGGAGCCGAGTTCGAATTCTAGTTGAATCTATTGCATTCATTTACGCACAAATACCCTTGGGAAAAGTATTAATCCGTCTCTTCCCTCCAGTTATGGGTTAAATAACAGGACAGATTGGGTTCTATAGCCTGGGACGGCAACCAGTCTACTGCAGAAAGCAATGGCAACCTAATGCGGGATAATCTTCTGGCCCAGTCAGTCATGTCTCTTTCGAGACATGATCGCCCAAGCGTGTTTTATGTATGGCAATTAACTGACTAACTGAATGCTTATATATATAGTTAAGCAGTACATTATAATTTCCACTGGCCTTAATTGTTTGAGAAATTGTTTGGAAAATATCTATCTTCCGGTATGAATCGAACCTGCAAACTCCTATACAGGGGAGATGCCGTTATCAGATCAGACATGTCTTTGCCAATCGCCCAACAAAAGATTTCATGCAAGACAAAGTTCAATTTCACCTTTATATAGGTATTCTTCTGATTTTCATCGAACGATTAATATCTGCTCAGATTATATCCGAATGTAAACAAACTCAACGGAGGACAAGATTACGGAATTTAACGGAAATCTACGAAATTGGAATTAGCCGAAATATTTGAAATTTTATTTGTTTAACATTATTTTTTCTAATGTTAAACAGATAAAAATCAATGTCAACTAATGTCAATTTCGTAGATTTCCGTTAAATTCCTTTCGATTGAGCTTGTTTACATTTAAATAACCTAATCTGAATTAAAAATCGAAGTCTATCGCTTCAGTGGGTTTAAAACTGATCGTAGAGCAAATGAAAAGAGACTGTAGCAGTTATTTCAATTAATTTACACAAAGGTGTATGTAATCATGCCTTTGCACATATTCATTTCATTCATGATCTCTGAATTACCCTGTATTCTTACATTATGGGGAAGGGTAATGGTCTTCTTCGTGATTTTGGAATTCAAGGTCTTCTTTCTCTCAGACTGGCTTCCGTGTCAGGCTAGTGAGCCACTCTAACCTACGATTAATGCATAGCTAGAAGAAGAAGAATTGGATTCATAAATTTCGCAAAGATATTAGTGTGAAAGTGAACGCAACAATGTAGCCTCTAATTTGAGCTGACTCGGCACTTTTTCTTTCGGCACTGATTACCTTTGACCTCTGCTCACATGTTTATCTTAGTTAGGAACAACTCATTTCAAACAAAAACTTGCCTGCAGACTTCTTTCTTCATCTTTTTTGTCGTTATTACAACGTTTCAGACTTTGTGATCTCTTGATTTTCATCAGGTGTTTGACGATCTGTGAAAATTTTTATAGTCATTTTCCCCCAAGCAAGGTAGGACCGCTCCTGATTTGTAGGGGGTTACAATGAGGGGAGAAAGAAGACACAGGAGATGTCGAAGAAAGTATAAGAGAATGACTGAAATCAATGAGATTGAATATGGCAATTAATGTTGCATTTAAACTTTTGAAGATTGTAAGTATCAGGGGAGCAAGCAAACAGAAGAGAGTTCCATAAACGGTCAGTGCCAATCTAGAATCACGCGTAAATACATGTAGTCGGGACAGCAAGGAGAGAAGATCGTCATAGCAGTAGCCATGGAAATATTTGTAGAAAAGACGGCGGGAAGCCACATTAGGTCGGTAAGTAAGTGACTAAAGGCGGGCTTCCAAGTCAGGATCGATTATATTGCAGATCCTCCTTTGGATTTTCATAGAGAATCTCAAGATGAATAGCTGGATCACCCGACCAGATATGGCAAGAGTACTCAATGAACGAAACGAATGATAGATTCATAAATGTGAAAGATAGATTCTGGCAAGATAATCTTTCTTGCCTGAGACAGAGATCGAACTTGCCTAGCAGTAGATGCACCTATATATTCGATGTAGTCGTTCTATTTGAGGTTGATTGAGAGAGTGGAGTCACGGAGACTCAGTGTGTCACTCTCTAGAAGAATAGCACCATCTAATCTGATGGTCAGTAGGAAAGTTTCTCTATGGTGGTTAAAGAAGAGCGGCTTCGTTTTGGATTCAAATTTACGAGCCACTTCTTAATCCATCCAATAAGAGGTCCTTTTGAAGAGCAACAACCAGATATTTTGTCAATCTTTGCAGATTTACTACTGAGATAAGCTTTCAATTTCTGAAGAAGGCAAGTATACGAAACCCTGTCAAATGAATTCGAGATATTCAAAGCAACAGCCCGAGTACCATTCTTATGTACAGCTTGATAGATTTTTTCATCAATAACTATTAACACATAAGCAAATGGCCGACAGAAGTGAAAGCAATATTGCTTATCTGAAAGAAGACCCTATGAGGTGAGATATTTAACCAATTTAGGATTCATTACAGATTCTAGTATTTTACCAAAAAAAGGTAGAAGGCTAACAGGCGGATAGTTATAAAAATCAAGAGAATTGCTTGATTTCTTAAAGACTGGAATAAGAAGAAAAGTGCACGCAATTGGGTATAAAATTAAATTACGATCTTCCGTAATTACGATAAGAAATCGAATTTGGCCAAAAGAAATTTGAACGAATGAAATTAATTACAATTCCTTATATTTATGCATGAAAAACATGAATTAAATTGTCAAAGAAATAATTTAAGAAAATCTATTGACCAATTTATACAAATCCTCACTCTCTCTCTCTCTCTCTCTCTCTCTCTCTCTCTCTCTCTCTCTCTCTCCGTGTATCAGTTAGCTATCTATACATTTCTCCTCAGGTAAGTCTGTTTAAATCTCTCTTTTTCTTTCTGTATCAGTAATATTAATTTGTCATTTTCTAATGGTTAAATCAGTTTTTAAATTTAAAAATTTGTATAATAGTTTTATTGTTATCTTTTATGAGCCCCCTCTTTCCTGATCCAGAATTTATCAAACATATTGAGAACTCCATTACAGAATAAACAACATTCTTTAGATTTTAAAGTTAATCACAAGCGGCTTCAATAGCTAATCAATTATCAGTTGTTTTTTTGTTTTTTGTTTGTTTTGTTTTTTTCAAAATGACTTCTATTTCAATGGAAAACCACAAAAAATAAAGTTTTTATTGAAATGGAGCGATTATATTTAAGCAACTGCTAGGTCTGTTGCTAAGTAGTTTAATTCACTGAGTCGACCAGAAAATATTTTTCTGTCAGGATAGATCTTTTATTTTTACATTTATAAACTTACCAGTTGTCATATCTGATCTGGTGTAACTGCTATATATTTCGAAATTCAAATGCAAAGACGGGTCGATAATGTTATCGACCCTGACCTGGAAAATCGAGATGAGTCACTCTCCCACAAAAGAGATCATGGCTTCGATCTCTTTTTTACGAATATTTTCATGGAAGTTGTTCTAATGAGAAATTATTGATACCTCGACCGCGTTAATTTCAGTGTATTTAAGGTTGATACTAGATTTAATTCTTACTGCTATACTGGTTCATCGTTTTACTGTTGAAATTGACGCATACTGCCATATCATGTTGAAATATCGGTTCACGTACGATCACTTAAGTTGAGCAACGTCGAGTTTGGTCAGTAACGAGATAGGTAACTACTTAGGAATAGCAGGTGCTGTAAGCTTAGATATGCCCGTGATGTTATGAATGATACTGCAGAATTGATGACTAGAGAGCCGAGTTCAAATTTTGGTTGGATTTTTATCCGCAAAAATACTCTTGGAAAAGTTATGAATACACTTCGTCCTGGGTTAATTAGTATGGCTTGTATCACTAAGCCATTATTACGTACAAAAATATTCTTGCAATCTAAAAATACTTTCTGGCTTCAAAGAACCTGCATCGGGTTGATAAACCGTAAAAAACGAATCACTCGATCTTAAAATTGCTAGATGTAAGTTCTATTCTAATAGTTTCTTTTCTACTGGAATTCTTTTCCAGTTTCTTGCTACCCACAATGTACCTACAAAAAATGTATATTCGACCTCAGTCGAGGTTTTTCCCTCTTCTTGTACCTTTGTTCTTTTATTGAGCTTTCTGCGCAATAATCTATTCTCAATCCATTCCAAATCGAGTAAGCTTCTTTGCGCCTTAGTAGCCTTAACCCCTTGCTTATGGTGAAATGTTTAAAATAAATATAAACAAAATTATTAGTCGATGTTCACCATCATCATCTCACTCTTTTACACCCATTTGTGTGTAGGGCAGTATCTTTTTGCTACTGTTTCCGTAACAAATTGCTTTTTACGGGTTAGAGCTGTTAACCCTGCACCCTACCCCTAAATCTGGAGGACCGTCGGACCATTTTTGGTCCTTAAAACACCTGGTATTCCCAAAACGGTGAGCCATCTAAGTACTGACCAGGCTCAGTTTTGCTTAACTTCGGTGATCGGACGACGCCCAGTGTATTTAACACGATATAGCAGTAGATCTGAGCCGATGTTATGCAAAATAAATTTTGTTTAACAAAAAATTCTATTTCTTTTATATTGCGTGATTATTTCTATATTAAGTAATCATTCAAGGCTAAGCATGAAACCACATGAGCCCCACTCGGGAGGAAACTCATTCTTTTTCAAGAATAATTAACTGTTATATATTTGAATACAATTTCCTCTTCGGTGGAAACCATCTTTTCAAGAATAATTGAGAATTATGTATAAGAACATATCCTCTAGGGTGAAAACCTTTTCATCTTTTCTCAAGATTAATCGAGGTTTGTTTTTTGTGAGAATGCAACGTCTCCCCACAAAAAGAAAACTCTTCTTTTCTATGAAATATAATATTCTCATTTGTATTAAGTCCTTTTATTTGTGTTCGTTCGATTTATGTTCCGATTGACTATTACGCTATTCTTGAGACTCGAATGCAACAGAAAACATGGACAGAATCGAAAGAAAAGAGAAACAAAAACAAACGCTTTCAACAATCTTATCGGATCGAGCAATGACACACGAAGATCTATTTTTGTTTAGGTAAGCAACAATGTTCAGTGTGATATATAAAAGCTTAATAAATTCAGAAAAGTATATTCATTAGGCCAGCGTAGAACTCCGTCATCTGTGACAACTTCGAGTGGTAAAATATACGCTGTTCAATTCGGCATGTAGACGAGTAGATAAAAGGTTTACTTTCCAACCATGAGACCAAGGTTCTCACCAATGTTGTATTTGTCAGAGAGGCGTTTACATTGTCAGCCTGAAAAGGCGATCCCAACGTTCGGCACGTTTGGAGAGTTCTGGAAAACTATACCACGTCTTGTGAGTAGAATTGAATAAACGAAACTATTTGGGGAGACGTTGATGGTAGCCCCAGAACAAAGTCACAAGTCATCATGACGAAGAGTTTGAAGTTGCCTTGTTGATATATCGTACTGGATTATATAAGAGATTATGTGCTGTGAACAAAAATAGTTTCTCAGCATAGTTGCAGTATAAACCACAGGTGGTTCTGTGAGTGTTACACAAGTACGAAATGTGCTTGAGCTGGCGCCTGCAACTGGGATTGACTAGCTAGCATCCCTAGTAGATAGACATTTTCTGATATGAGAATACATTTTTATACTGTTTGATAAAAGAAATAATGCAGTATAATTAATATTTGTTTTCCGATGAAAGATCTTTTTTATTTGAGCTTTTCCCAACCACGTTGTAATTATACACACTTTGAAGGTGTTTTTAATTATATTTTGATAGATTTTCGAAATGCAATTACTGTTGTTCGTGACTTCTTGTTTGCTGACGACTGTGCCCAGCTCCTAATTGGATATGCAAAGAAGTATGGATCTCTTTGCCACAGCTTGCAAAGATTTTGACCTCACTATCTACACTAAGAAAATTGAGATTCTGCACCAACCAGCAACTACAGTCCCTTACATTGAACCCAACATCTTTGTAAATGGCCAGAGATTGACAGCCACACACAAGTTTGTGTGTCTTGGCAGCACACTATTATGCTGCAGAAACATCGATGAAGGGGTCATCCACAAGATAGCAAGAGCCAGCGTAGCATATGGCAAATTGGGAAAAGAGAGTCTGGCAGCACCGTGGACTGAGTAGAGACACATAGCTTCAAGTGTATAGAGTTGTAGTCCTTCCATCCCTGCTCTATGCTTGCAAAACATGGACAATTCCATAGCAGGCATGCGAAACAACGGAATGCCTTCCATATGGTGTGTCTAGGTGCCCTCCTCGGTATCAAATGGCACCATAAAATTTCCAAACTCAGAAGTGCTGGAACGTGCCAAGTGTGACAGCATTCATGCCATGATTCTGCGCTCTCAACTTCAGTGGGCTTCTCATACACATCGTATGGAGGACAGCCGACTACCGAAGAGGCTCTTGTATGGTGAACTCTCCACGGAGAAACGTTCGCTTGGCCGGCCAAAGTTGAGGTATAACGACAGCTTAAAGGTCATCAAGTGCTGTGACATTCCATACACCTCCTGGGAATCCAAACAAAAGCTCCATCCATCTGCTTGGGTCTGCCTTCTGCATCCCCTGCCCCTGCTGCAACAGGCTCTTCTGTGCAAAGATTGGCTTTATCAGCCACCTCCGCACCCACCCAAACCCTTAGTAATCAGGAGTCATGGTTTTCTTTGCCTGCAGAGGACGAACATCAATCAATCAACTTCTCAGCATTTTTATTGTAATTTTCTTCCTCTTAAATATATTTTGAAATTAGTTCCATTTAATAACAATTTTGAATATGTAAGTTTTTTTTTCCGGTTCTTTAGATTTTTAGAGTTTGAAGGCCAGTAGATGTCATACACACTGTTTAAAAAATGGGGCGTCTACTAAAATACGTGTATCCGCTGAAAATAGTTTGACTTGTACAAGAATGTTGGTTAAAAATAAATCTATTTGTTCTTTTAAAATTATTTTGTTTATGTTTCGTATCCGAAACCTGAACAGACATGGCTGCCGAGAAAAATGAAACATTGCCAGGTTATTGCACTCATTGTGCCATAACATTTTAAAGGATGCCGGATCAAACGGTGTTTTTTTTTACTACTAAAGGGGTTGCAAGGTCGAACCCTGCCAGAGGACACATTTTGTTAACTATGTTTTCTCGAGTGAGAAAGATTTTATTCGCCATAAAGTTTAAAAAAAAAACATCTACTAAAATACTGTGTGTGTGTGTGTGTGTGAGAGAGAGAGAGAGAGAGAGGAGGGAGAGAGAGCGAGAGAGAATGAATGAATGAATTAATGCAAGTAGAAATTTTGTCACTTAGCTGAAGACGGACCCATCCGTCCACACTTCAACTGACTGTTTATACTTAAAAAACAGTTACCACTACTGCGATATATGCATAATTCTTCAGCAATGAATTGAATTCTTTGAGTGACTGACGTGTGTATACGCCGCTAATATATAACACGCTAAAATTTTGCTTCTTTGATTCCATGTTCTTTTATAATTATGTGCCTATGGCTTAGGGGTTAGCCACTCAGACTGACACCAAATCGATCGAGTTTCTATCCCGACCGAAGGCAAGTGGATGTCTAGCCACACTGATAAGCTGTGAAACAGGCTTGTATGTGGATGACGTATATATGTGAGTGTTTTGTTAAAAACTACCGACAAAAAAAATTTGATTTAATTTTTTCAGTATTCTTACACGTTTCCTTTTTGCTGGAGATAAGGAATGTAAAAATGTTCCATAATTTTCGACTTTCCAATCGCTTTCAGCCTCTTCAGAGGCCATTTTCAAGGATGTTATTTTTCCGATGTTGTTATGTTCTCATGTTTGACTGTATTGTACTTTTTCGTTTTAGTGTTTTTGGTGTTTGTTTGTTTTTTGTTTTTGCTTTTTTGTTTTTTTTTCTTGTTTTTTTTTTTTTTTTGAGAGAGAGAGAGATTTCTTAAAGCGTCACGTGATGCGCGCAGCGGGCATTATATGGGCGTCTGTTTATTTTTAAAAAACTTTCAAAACTTCATTTCCACTGTTAATAATGGTAGAGGAAAATTGTTGGCTATATAGTACCTCTCTTATAGTGAGGTGCCTTTGATATTGTGATTTATATAGTGTTTTTGTATTTTCTACCAAAATGTTTCTTAAGGGTTCTTGTAAGTTGTGGGTTAACAAATGTTTTTTTTTATTGCACTATTATTACTAGATAGGTGGCATGTAAGGCGTCTACTCAGGGAGGTAGTAGTATGGCCAATATAGGTAATTGATTCATTGACAAGAAACACAATATTGTACATGGCATTGAAATTTATACACTATATTAGTCATCGCTAGTTTAGATTTGATCGGGTTATTATTATTATTATTATTAGAAATAACAAGGTTTCCTATCTTCCATTTTCTAAAATGTATTATAAATTTTACGTGTTTTTGAGGGATTACAGCAAAATATGATGTTTAATAATTCTTCGTATAAAATTTCGTCTTGTTTATAATTGACGTGTATTTGGCTGCAATAAAATATGTTGATGTTTTCTTGTGTGTTACTTTTATGCTAATGTCATGTATTTTTTGTAAGAATAATTTTATTTGTTTATCAACGGTATAGTTGGGAAAATTATTGTTGACTAGTATTTGTTTTATGTGTTTTAGTTCGCTCAAAAATATTCTTTGGAAGGTGGAATTTTGATGTGCTCTATTTAAGAAGTTCGTTATTACTGCTAATTAATATCTTTCTGGGCATTAACTATTATAATTAAGAAGACAAGAGTTCGTAGTGGTGTGTTTTGTATATAGATAAGTGAAAATTTCGTTGGATTTTAGCTCTATATTAACGTCAAAAACGGGATTTTGTTATTGTCCATTAGTTCATAAGTGAATTTCAGTGAGGAGTTATTCTCACAGTTTAATTTCAGACTTACGACTTCGTCCATATTTTAAAACAAAATATGGTCAACGTACCTTGTGTAAAACCCGGTTTGTCGGTTGTTTTAAACCCTTTTTTTCGATTTGCGACTTGTAAAAATTCGAGAAAGTAGGACTTAATGGGTTTCTCATACTGACACCGTTAGTTTGCATGTAGACGTTACCATTATGGTTCAAAAATGGAGTTTGTTTGGTGCACACGAAAAAATGCAGATTTAATTTTTGAAAGAGGGATAGATGAGTGCTTGTAAACGCAGTTGTCAATTATTCAATGTTTCGTCAGTTGGGACGTTAGCAAAAAATTATTAACATCCAGCAAAGCTAGAATGTTGGCTTTAACATATATAGGAATTTAACATATGTTAGCTTTTAACATATATAGGAATTTGTTAGTTGAAGCGATTCTGTAATTGTTAGGTGTGTATGGAGAAATTATGATTTAAGGCTTTAGATAGTATACTGGTGTAGATACCCGTGATATGATGGGTGTGAGAGGAAAACCTGGTTCATGGGTTTTTATGTTACCATAAATATATCCCGGTTGGTAATCACCGACAATTTCCTTAACTTTTAAACTATTAACGTCAGCGTTGTTCACTGTGATAAATATATTTACGTACTTTTTTAATGAATCTGTTGAATTTTTTCTTAATTTAGTGAATTTTGTGGTGTTTACATTTCTTATCTCCATGAAAAAGAAAACAAGAATACTTGAAAAATTAAATCAAAAATTAATAAAATCTTTCTTTTTTTATTAAGTTCTAAGCTTTTTGGTTCACATGAGCCATCTTCAGAGAGGTTACAGGGCCGTTAACATAAAACATCCACCATCAAAGATGAATTTATCTTGTGTGTTGACATAACTGTTATCGTTGCTTAGCAAAGTTTTATGTCAACACAAGATAAAGTCATCTTTGATGGTGGATGTTTTATGTTAACGGCCCTGTAACCTCTCTGAAGATGGCTCATGTGAGCTGAAAGCTAAGAACCAAATTAATAAAAATTAATATCGAAATGTTTGAGAATTTTTGTCTTTATTTTCACTTGAAATTAAAGCCAAAATACGATGTTTGGAACGACTCATGATTAAACACAATAGACATTCATTGTCTCTTATATTTAACAGTATATATATATATATTATTTACTAACAGATTCGGTCATATTATTTAAGTGGTACCATGGTAATATTAAAATTGTATTATTCCATTAAAAAAACATACAAAAGTAATTTATCAAAAGTTCATTCGTATTCTATTTTTAAATTATGCTTTCCATGGGATTTTTTCTAGGTACAGTTTGAAAAGTTTTGTTAATATCATATTGAAAGAATAGACAAACACAAAATATGCATTTCTCCTGTCGATTAATGCCGATAATCAAGAGAAGGACTAAATACATTTTTCCTGGAAAAAAAGATAACTGCCTCGACTGTTCCTTTTTCGAATTCGATTGGCCAATTTTGATACGTTCACTTGTCTGAATGTGAGGCAGGCGTTGACTTTGTCTTTTAATACCATTAAGTCAAATCTTTAAGATGAAAGACGTATAAGAAAATACATTTTCGCGAATTGATTTCCCTTTAAATGTCTTTTATTTTGGTGCAAAATACCAACTCATTCAACTTTCAAGTGCTTTCTTTTAACTCTTGTGCAAATAACCGATTATTTATAAACCATTTTTTTCAAAACCGAATTCATTCTGATTTAGCAAAGTAATAAACGAAAATAATCAGAGAGAAATGCGCATGACTTTTCTATCAATGGGTGGGGAAGAAGGACATATATGGTGGCGGTGTTTACGCGATATTTTACACTTGCTTAAATCTTCCTGACAACAAGACTCGTTTTTTTTCTGTTTTTATCGGTATTTAATAATTCTGTAGTTCGAAACGGTTTCGTTCAATAATAAAGAGTTGGCCAGAAAGTACTGACTCGCTTAGAAAGCGAAAAGAAAACAACAAAAATTATGGAGCAACACAAACATTTATTCTCTAATGTCCATCATTCTCGGCGGTTCTCTACCAGCGATCTGGTCCTGTGTATGACGGTAAACTGCATCCGGCAGCAAAGCCTCTAATTAAGAGGTTGTGAGGCGCATAGAACTACCTCTTAATTGCTGTTGTTCCCAGGTCCGTTCTGACCTGGAATAGTAGCACCTGTTAGGGTCTCAGCTATGGGCAAATAGTTAATCCTCAAAGTGGAGTCAAAACACTATGAAAGTATAAAAATAAACTTTTATAGAAATATATACATTTTTGTAAGAAAAATATTACCAATAACACATTTTCGAAGGAAAAAATTATTCTCAGCAAAATATTTTTTAATACAAAACTAGAAGACATTCAGTGATAAAGGTCAGCGGGTAGGTTTTCGATGACCCGGTCAAAGGCTGTCCTTTACTGTATCTTGACCACACATTAAGCCTTTTCCGGCGGAAGCCTTATTAAGATAAAAAAAAAAAGATAACTGAAATTTCAGACTTACAGTCGCCGGTGTTTGTCACCGGTGATCGAAAGCATTTCCGGATTTCCAGGTTTCCGGTCAATTTTAAATAAATTCAGGTATTTTTTTCGAGTTAAGTTAAGTTCAGAGTGAAGACGAGTTAAGTGGAAGGGAGTCCCGCCGGGTGCGAGCTTGAAGTAAGGATCTCCGTTTGTCTTGTTTCGTTCAGTTTGGATTTGTTGATCTCCATTAATTAGAGTTAGAGCTGTGTCACATTCGCCTGCCCCAACCGAAAAGGCTAACTCTAAACGAATAAAGCATCCGTTTCAACTCATCCAAATTGTGGAAGTTCCTTCCTTATAGTCAATCTTGTACCCCCAGTTGTCCGGCCGACATTTTCTACAAATTTCCGGCAACATTATTTTCCTCATAAAAGAAAAAGCGTTTATTTATTTTTTCCTCTTCTTTTTCACTTTTGTTAAATATGTTTTTAAACTATTTTCTATTCTAATTTATTTTCTCTTTTAATCTATTATAATAAAATACATATATGTCTAGTTATCGTGTCACAGTTTTCTAAAATAAAGAAGAATAAAAACAAAAAATGTTAATTAAAGATTCACTAAATCAACCTTTTCATAATAACCGAACATTATATAAAACATACCTTAAAACCCTACCTTTTGGGCATTAAATAAACCATAGAGGTGTTGATATGCCGTTAAACAAAACTCAAACTCAGACTCTAACAGCGATCACTTAGCATCCGGATCTATCCCAGATATCACTCCGCTAACTTTGAATAAAAAACGGTAAACAGGTTTCCTTCGCTTCATCGAAAGTGTTGAATTGCCGGTTGCGGAGAAGATGTGACATAAAGTAGAATATACCATAGTCACTCAGAGATGCATCGGAACTAAAAGATGAACGTGGAAAAATTTCGATACCGTCCATCTGTTTGAACTTTTTCCTTAGTTAATCTGGCGGTGTGTGGTCTCGCATTGTCTTACTGAAACAAAGCCCGATCTCGATTGGTTAAAGCAGGATAATCCTTCCTTAGTCTGTCGTACACGCCGTCTAGTTGTGGTCAATGGCGCGATCGTGTTTAACATGCTCGTAATGCATTCTTCTTCTTCTTCTATGTGCCCTATCCCTTCAGGACGCAGGCGTTCATGGCCTTCCACGTCTTCCTATCCCTGGTGGCTCTTAGCACACTTTCTTCTGTTACACCATGCAAACCCCCGTTCCGACATCCACCTGATCAAGTTCTTCAAATGTGTTATCCGCTGCCTTCCTCTTTTTCTTTCTATCTGGCCAGTCAGTATCCAGTTCTCCAAGCTCTCCTTCCTTATCGCATGTGCCAGGAACTTCAGTTGTCTCTTCCTGATGCTCAGTATTAATTTCCTTTTTGTTGCCTTTCTTTCCAACACCTCATCGTTGCTTAAATGCTCAGTCCACGATATCCGCAGCATCCTTCTGTAGAACTACATTTCCGCTGTTTCAAGTTTTGTCCTTATTTTCGATGATATTGTCCAGCATTCACTGCCGTATTGAAAAACCGACTTCATATAGCAATCCAGCACTCGTTTCTTTGTTTCTAGTGAAATTTTCCTGTGTGTTAGTACTTTACTCAGCTTCCGGAACGCGTCCTTTGCCATGCCAATTCGCCTTGTCATCTAGGGTCTTTAAAATATTCTCGCTGTACCAGTTGAACAGATCCGGTGAAAAGACACATCCTTGTCTTACGCCTCTTTCTATCTTTTTAAATCTGCTGAAATCGTTACCTGTCCGTATGCAGGCCGTTTGCTGCCAGTAGAGATTCTTGATTACTCTGATGTCTTTCCCAAAAATGTCGAGGCTCCCGAGCATCTCCATCAATTCTTTGTGTCGTATCTTGTCGGATGCCTTCGCATAATCAATAAAACATAGGTACAAGTCTTTATTCATTTGTATTGCTCTTTCGGAGACTATCCTAATCATAAATATGGCGTTCCTTCTTTCAGTGTCTTTGATGAACCCGCACTGTTCCTGTCCTATCTCTGGCCTGATTCTGCTTCTCGCTCTATTCATCAGGATTCTGACAATCAGTTTTGTAATGTGACTCATTAAGCTGATAGTTCTGTGTAGTTCGAACTCGTTTGTACGTGGTTTCTTCGGCAGTGCTATAAATATCGACTTGCATAGGTCATCTGATATTATTCCACGATTATAAATTTCGTTTATTATTTCGGTAATTTTTCTATGCCGAATTCTTCCAGGGTTATCAGCAGCTCTATTACGATGCCGTTTCTGGACCAGCTGCTTTGTTTCTGTTCAATTTGGCCATTTTGAAAATTGCACCAGAGATTAGTATTTGTTGTATTCTATCTGCTTTTCCTAAGTGAGTCATGACCTTCTGGACAACCTAATATCTTTTAGTCTTTACTCAAAGATCTTTTCGAGTTGTCTTGGTGGTTTGATGACTAGTAACACATCTCTTCCAAGTATTTTCTATCGTTTTCTCCGAACATAGTTTTAATGATTTAGAATTTTAGATATTTCCTGGTCACAATTGGAATTTCTACACTTAAAAAAAGGGTACAACAAAAAATGTTTGGCTTCTACAAATACTTTACTTCTAGGTCCTGGACACGACGGTAAACTGCATCCTGCAGCAAGGCCTCTGATTGGGAGATTGTGAGGAGTATGGAACAACCTCTTAATGCTGTTGTTCCCAGGTTCACTCAGACCCGGAGTGGTAGCAACTGTTAGGGTTCCAGCTATGGGCAAATAGTTAACCCCCAAACTTGGGTCAAAACACTATGAAAGTATAAAAAATACACTTTTATACATTTTTGAAAAGAAATAAATCATTTCAGCAAAATACTTTTGAATACAAACTAGAATACATTTTCAGTTTTCTAAAATAAAAAAGAATAAAAACAAACATTTTCGTTAAAATCTGACTAAATCAACCTTCTCACTATAACCGAACATTAAAAGCAAAAAGTACTTTAAAACCCTACCTTTTTGGCATTAAATAACCCACAGAGGTGTTGATATGCCGTTAAACAATACTCAAACTTTAATTCTATACACCAATAATAAAATTATTTTTGCTTTTATAATTTATGAGAACAGATTTTTATTTTTATTTTAGTCAAAAACTTTTTTCTTTCCAAGTAGAATTCTTTATAGTTCGAAGCCCGGTCGAGATCGTTGCATTCGCTTTCGTACTATTAACCTTGTGAAAGGTATGAAGCTATCAATTCTTTATCTTCTCTCTCATCTATAGATCATATAGCAGGGCAAACTGGGCTCTTTAGCCTTGGCTTGTAACCATTTTAGGAGAAGAAAAACACTGATTCCAAAACTTGAAGAAGTTTGTTTAGAGACAACGTGGCACACTGTGCAGCATTTTCTGCTGTCTAAAAAAGTCAGGCTGCTTCTGTATTTGACTTTATTACTATAATAAAATCTAATGCCTCGAGGTTTTCAGTTCCAATTACTAAATTGTTATACCCCCATCCATCGAAAGCGATCGGGCAGTACTAACATAGTATTAGCATTTTATCTTGTTGGGTCACTGTGTCGGGCCAGAAAGTGTTTACCGCCTGAATCCATTTCGCACATATACAAATCAACCATCCGACCGTGCATGGAATATTGTTGTCATATCAGGTCAGGCACCCCTGCTGTTCGTCTCAGTGTTCTCGACAGGCTCCAAAGGAGAATATGTAATGCGACTTTATCATCGGCCTCCCTCTGTGTCTTCTATAAATATTTTCATGGCTTCTGTTTTGACGAACTTAGGCCACGAGCAATCAGACTGACATCAAGGTCCCACCCTTTTACAGTTAGATCAATCAAATGCAAGTGACAATTCTACTTCATGAGCTCTTTTTCTCGCGCTTCCGCCTGTGGAACTCCCTTACATATACTTGCTTTCCTGGCGGCTACAACCTCCAGGAATTTAAATGCAATGTCAATACCCATCTCATATCCACTTGACTCCAGTTCTTTCTACATCTCCTGTATATCTTCTTCTTCTTCTCTCTCTTTACCTTCGCAAATATCTTCACTCCTGTGTTCACATCCTTCTCCTGACTTTTCTCTTTCACTCCCTGTAGCTGTTTCGTCTTTGTCTTCACTCCCCTCCTGCCTAAAACTTCAACTCTCTTATGTAGCACCCTGCACATCAGTGGCGGTATCTCCTTGCTTGGGTTAAATGATTAAAAAAAAAAGATTTGTAAATAAATCATTTTCAGTTTTCTGACAAATATATTCTAAGTTCGAGTCTATGAAATTCAAACAATTTGGAGGTTAGTTTCTCTTTCGATACTGTCCGGGAGGATTGTCGTTTTAAGCCTAAATGCAATCAAAATTCGTCCCCCACCACCAAGTATCTCTGCCTTCAAAATCTATTCTGCTTTTCAATAGAAAGCAATGTGCTTGCTCTATTTTCATTTTTGTTCGATAATTTTTAGTGGTGGGACTCGACGTGGTGCAATGTCTAATAAGCTTGTCTCTCTAGATCAATTACGACTGAATAATGAGTTCGATCCACACTGAGTGCTCTTTATTCTCAGCCTTGTGCCAGATCTAAACTACGCTTAGAAAATCATTAGGGCACTCTGACGTGGTATAATAGTGAGCAATCTTGTCTCTCTAGATCAATTACGATTAAATAGTTTGTTCTACATTGTGTGCTCGATACTTTTGTCACATCTAAGCTAGGCTTAAAAATCGTTAACGCTCTCCAAGGTAGTGTAATTGTTGATAAGCTTGTTATATTATGAATGTATAGCGAGTTCAAGCCTCGCTGAGTGCTTCACATTAGTCCTTGTACTAATGTTACGCTTAGAAAATCATATTTGTCTGATTTTTATATCTATAAAGACGCATATTTTTAAAAGAAAGAATCGTTTGAATTTTCTCGTTTCAACGGATACGGTTTCATGTTAAACCCATTTTTTAGGATTAGTCTTCTTTAACCGTCTTATTAGAACCCCGTCGTTCTGTTTTTGTGAATCTTTCCCTCCGGTACACAGAACATGATTTTGGGATCAGTTATTGAAAAGGATGTGCCTTGTGATGCAGTGGATATCGGCTCGGAACGAGAAATCGGGGAGCTGAGTTCGAATTCTAGTTGAATTCGTTGCATTCACTTACGCGCAAATACCCTTGCGAAAGTTATTAACCCGCCTCTTCCCTCCAGTTATGGGTTAAATAACAGAACATATTGTGTTCTGTAGCCTTGGTTGGCAACCAGTCTACCGCAGAAAGTAATGACAACCTTCTGCGGGAAAATCTTCTGCCCAGTCAGTCATGTCTAAAGAGGGACATGATCGCCCAAACGTGTATCATGTATGGCACTTAACCCACTGACTATTGAAAAGGAATGAAAATGAACATTTTTCTGCTTTCAACAGAAACCTATTTAAAAGCTGTTGCCTCTGATGTTATAGTAATTCCCGGATCCCTTATTAGGGAGCTGAACTAAATTAAAAACAACATCGATTCTGTATAGTAATGGTTTATAATGAGTTAAAGAAGCTTTTCGTCGAAATATCTTACAAGTTTTGGTAATTGATATTTGAGGAGAACAATGATCGCCTATGTCCTGAATCTCTTCAGGACAAGAATTGCAAAATTTAAGTAGCCCTCATTTAAGTCAAACCATCTCTTGAGATATTTATTCAGTTAAGTTTTGCAGAAGACTTTAGTAATGAGACATCGGTTAAAAAATTATACTACTGCATTTTTAATAAGATGTAAACTTGTTAATCATCACATTACAATAAATAATATAGATATTCACAACAAATCCGGGATGTAAAATGTGACTTGATCTTTTGTAGCGATTTAAGTAATTTATATCGATTCTGTGACCGTAGCTGCAAACTGGCCTTCCTAGCATACGGATCAACTGGGTATGGCGAACCGAGACTGTATTAATTGTATTATTAATCCATGTTACTCATGTTATAGGACCTTTTCTACACTAAACTTTTATTCAAGATTTTTTTCTTTATAATATCATTAACTACGAGCTTATTTTAGCCTCCAATGCGTGGATCACGAGTCTAGAAAGCGTTCAACTCGACTTCCACATATCATCCTGTGTGGAGAACTCGTGTGCGGCAAAAGAGGCCAAGCGGATGCCTAAAACGAAGCTGCAACGAGTTGTTGAAAACATCCCTGAGACACGTCAACATCGACCCTGAGACCTGGGAAAACCTTTGATGCAAATTGCCCTTCCTGGCGTAGTATCAACAGAGGATCTTCCTTCTATCTCGTCTTACATTCACATCACAAAAATCATTCAGTATCCTCTACAATGAGTGGAAACTTGAGCCTTGTACTGGGCGACCTTTGATATAAAAAAATATTAATTACATTTTGTCTTAATATGATTATATGAATTAAAAGTTTATTATAGCCTCCAGGAAAGTTTTTCAATTTTTCAGACAGATTTCCGTCTTGGTTAAAGAAAGATTAAAAAGGGAATAGAATTATGCTGGAGACATTGAAGGAGCGTCCTCGACTGAGCAACATTTAATGACATCTTTTAACTAATAAATTCTATTCACCATTCTATTGTTGTACTAGCAGTATAGCCCGGCGTTGCTCGGGTGTAATGAAAGCTTTAAAACTAATCAATGGTCCTGGAGCTCAGCCTCTTTGGACGCTGGCACAAAAGACTAAAAAGCAATAGATGTTTCCAGTTAAAGCGAAACCGTAGACTGAAAGAAAAATGAATGGATGTAAGTCAAATTTTGATTTCCTGGTATCTCTATCAAATAAGTTTTTTTCGTCGTAAACTGAATTTTGAAAGCTAAATAAGTCCTCTGAGTAAATGCTATCATGGCTGAGACTAAGAACTACAATTATACCTACTTAGAGCCAAACCCGAAGCAAAAACTAAAATAAAAGGGCTGAAAAATATACTGATATACAGGCAGATAAACAGACACACACACAAATATCTTGCCTTATATATATATATATATATATATAATAGATTTTCTGCGTTACTGTAAGAACTGCAACCTTGAAACTTCTGAATATCGTTTCTTATGTCTTTGTCTATGAGTGTATCAAATTTGATTAAAATTGGACCACTCCTTCTAGAACCCGATTTTTTCGATTGTCGATTTTCGATATGTATCGGGGGTACCTCGACACAAAACCTAGCTAAGGAACACTCGCAGACGCTTATAGTACAACTGTGTAAATTTTCAAGAAAATTGGTTCAGCTGTTTCGGAGTCTATAGGTAACAGACACACACACACACACACACACACACACACACACACACAAAGTGCCATTTATAAATAAGTTTAGGTATATCAGAGACAAGAGATGATGCTTTTACGTATAACCTTCGTATTTCGCAATAGTAGCTGGTTCCTGTCGTCAGATACAGCGTAAGAGAAATTGGCACACGCTCCTCAATAATTTTAAAGATGAAATCATGTGAGTTGTTTGCAGTTTTCTCCTTTTTCATACGAATATGAAGAATTCTTACTTTTGAGTATGGGAAACTTAAACTTTGCCCCCACACATATTCTTCGAGTGCTTATCACAATTTCGTAATTTTGAAGCCGAATATTTATTCTGTCCTCGGGGCTCGATTGTTCGAATTCTATTGCCAGTGAAAGGGAAAATAATTCGCATTGATTGTTTATACGTCTTTTTTTTTTTTGTTGTTTTTGTGATTCCCTCCCAGTTCATTTCGTTAGATTCGCCGGCCTGACGCAGAGATCAAACTCACGACCCCCATATTTTTACCCACTAGGCGGTGGTGTATTTTTTGCAATTCAAAACTGATATCTATTCTTTCTAGAACAAAGACTCTAATGCGGTATTCAATTCGACACTAGACTCTGTGTGTTATCATAGCCTAACGTTTACATTGATTCATTCAAGAGATAATTCTTCAGTGATACTTCCTATTATTCTGTCTTTATTCCCACGCTTTTACTAACAGTGACGCCATATTCTCTCTACTTACTATGCTTTTCCGATTATTCTTCCAGATTTATCGTTAGACAGAGAGTCAGTGGATCCTTTGTATTCTTCACCATAAAGGCATTCGCGTAATTCCAAATATTTACTGAGAACAAACGGTCGGCATATAGATAGAAAACGATTAAACCATCGATTCCCAAACTGAGGAAAATTTCCCCCTGGGGGAAAATTTAAAGCTACCAGGGTGAAAATAATTACACTACCTACTAAATAAACAAATCTCATACGTTGCGCGCTTGCCGAAACTAACCCTGTTATTGATACACTGGTGCACAAGAAGCAGCATCACCCTTCTCACTAATTTATTACTGAAGTAGAAGAGCAAACAAAAGTCCTTTTATTTGTTACTAACCGCTCTCTATGGCTATGCTTAGTTGTTACTAACTGTTCTCTATCCACTTTACTCTGTAACTTTAAGTTTATCAGTATATTTGTACATTTGAAAAATAAATTAGTAAATAGTCTCAGTGTGTTTGAACTGCTCTTTCTCTCATACACATGAAGGGGGAAATCTGGATGGTTGAACTGGGTATAGGGGGAAATGACAGAAAATGTTTGGGAATCATTGCTCTAGAAGTTATTGAGCCCAGAAAAGTAAGCTGTCAAAGATTTAGTAATCTAAATTTAAATATTCATACACAACTGCCTGTTTCCATAAGAAAACTTCTAATAGATAATACTGTAATCTTAAGAAAATCAAAATGAAGAATACGCCTGAAATTAATTGAAGCACTTGAAGAACTCTATCAGCCATCTTAAAACCAATGTTGATGTCATTTTTTTTTTTTGGCTTTTTACTCATTAAGTTTTATAAACCGGCCGACTAAATGTACATATTATAAGGAGCACAAGTGGACTAACTTTCGAGTTAATCATATATATATATATATATATATATATATATATATATATATATATATATTGTGTATGGTAAGGTCTTGAAGGCTGTCACAATGCGTTTAGTAAAATAAAGGAAGGTAAAGAAGTTGTTGTGTATAACCTATTTATTATACATTAATATTTCGAGATCAAAATCTCATCTTTAGAGTAGCAGAGGAGCGTGTGTCTGTTCGAGTGAGTACGTGCCTTTCAAGGAATGATCATTCCTGGCTGCTGCTGCTGCTGCTGCTGTCATTCATTATAATGAGTGTGTGTGTGTGTGTGTGTGTGTGTGTGTGTGTGTGTGTGTGTGTGTGTGTGTGTTTATGGTATATATATATGTGTGATTGATACTTGGGACCTTTTTATGGTCTGATGATATCAGTCTGCTTTAATATGTGGTTTATCTAAGTATGTGTTGACCTGACTGTTTAACTTTTTCCAAAGTGGAAGCGGGCTTTGTTTTATGACTGCTGTTTTATCTATCTGCTTTATCTCGTGTGTGCGTGTCCGTGACTGTGTCATGTGTGCGTGTGTTTATGTGAGTATACTTCTTGTATTTTATTTTAAAGCATTTTGTATATTTTTTAGTTATTATTTTTTTTAATCATGTCACCCCAAGCAAGGCATTCCACTGCCACTATAGCGCAGGGTGTTACATAGGACGATTGGGTATAGGAAATGTCAGAAGGTGGGTGATAGACTAGTTGGGATGCACATAGGGAGAGAGATGGAGAGAATGGGTGTGAGTTAGTGTGTTAGGAAGTGTCTATTGATCCTACATTGACAACAAAACAACATTTCTCTGAAAAACATAAACATGTAGGTAATATCAGACAGATTTTGGTCAACAATACGGTGATCCTTACTCATACACACTAAGAGGAACCTGCTGATATTGGAGGCCATGTACATCAAATCTAAACAACCAACACTCAATACAATCATCTTTAAATCCGGTCATAACACATTACATTGCATTTGACTACATGGTTTTGTTGTCATTTCGCACTATCACGCGGTGTGACGTCATAAAACCGCATTAAATTAAAGCCAAAATACGACGTTTAGAACGGCTCATGATTAAACATAATAGACATTCATTGTCTCTTATATTTAACAGCATATGTTTAGGAAAAATATATATATATATACTGTTATATATAACAGACAATAAATGTATATTATGTTTAATTATGATCCGTTCTAAACATCGTATTTTGGCTTTAATTTCAGGTGAAAATAAAGACCAAAATTCACCAACATTTGGATATTTTTTATTATGTTTGTTCTAAGCTTTCGTCTCACATGAGCCATTTTCAGAGAGGTTACAAGGACGTTAACATAAAAACATCCACCATCAAAAATGATTTTTATCTTGTGTTGACATAAAACTTTGCTAAGCAACGATAACAGACATTCATTGTATGTTATATTTAACAGTATATGTTTAGATAATTATCTGCTGCCTCGATACATATATATATATATATATATATATATATATATATATATATATATATATATAGGAAAGAATATTAATAAAAAGTTTTGAATTTAAAAATGTACTTTTTTGGACAGTATTTGTTTATTTTTATTATTGTATTTTATATTTCAGACCCCCTCGGTCCTTCATCAGAAACGAGTGATTTTTAAATTTGAATTAGAAACGTATTTCACGATAGCGTCCGAATAATGTTTTTATAATGATGTTTACATCACGTGGTGTGTTTGTTCACAACATGGGGCGCGTCCGTAGAGAAAGTCTGTTTGTTGTAGATAAAAATTTCTTGGAATATCTGAAAAAAAGCTTTTAGCTACTGAAATATTTGTAAAAAGTCAACACACCTAAGTCCCTATTCAACCCTAGCTTGTGTGTATTTAATTTTAAAATCCAGTATTTTTCTTTCTTTCTGCGTGTGTATGTAGAACTAAAATTGGAGTCTATTAGTAAACATTTGCAATTTTCTAAAGTATGATCAGGTTGATTAAAATGGGCTGCAATTGGGGAGTATACATTTTTTTGTCGTATATTTAGTTTGTGATTATTGAAGCGAAATCTAAAGCTATTACTGGATTCGCCGATATATCCACTGTTGGGGCAAATTGAGCAGAAGAGAAAGTATATGATGTTTTCGCTGTCACAAGTAAGGTTTGGTGGGTGTAATTTTATTTTGGTGTTGGGTACAGAGAATGTTTTGTCTGTTATTAAATGTTTACAAATTCCCTGATAGGTTTGTATTATTTAAATATTTGTTAGAAGTGAGGATAGTTGATAGGTTGGGTGTTTGTTTCTTTGCATTTATGGGTGGTTTATCGAAAATGTTTTTGATGTTTTTGTTTGATTGGAGGTTCCTGTAATCATTTTTTAAATTTTTGATAAGTGTGTAGGAATATTGATTATGGTTAAAAACCATGGGAATTCGGTTGTTATCTTTTCATTTTTGTATGTAGAAGTGTGTTACGATCTATGTGGATGGTTTTATGTAGTGCTTCCTTTATTATTTTTATTGGATATTTACATTTTAGAAACTGTTTTGTTAGGTTGTTAATGTTGTTTAAACAAATACTGTCCCAAAAAAAAGTACATTTTTAAATTCAAAACTTTTTATTAATTTTCTTTCCTATACATATTAAGACAGTATACGTGGATCATCACTATGTTATATATATATATATATATATATATTGTTCCGAATTTAATTATGTTTTATCAGAAAGGAAATTAGAAACATCCTTGACCCACGCCTTTTTTCATGATGGAAATAAAAATGTCTAGGGTTTGATAGTCATGTGATGAGGCCGAAAGATTCAATTCGAACAGCGTGTCGTCAGCGAGGAAGGTGCCTTGGTGGATTGGTAGCGGAATGTCCCTTTTGGATTCTGATCGAATGAGGGGCCAAGTAAAAACGAAATCGTGATTGTGGTGACGATAGAAGCCTGTAGTTCACAGTGAGGAGAACGAGATATCTCTGGAGTGTATTAGTGAAGGTTGATCGAACGGAATGACTCTGTTAGATTCGAATTTAAGCAAAAGTAGGGTCGTTCTGATGGCAATGAGAGAGACATGGAGTGGATAATCGATGCTTGTTGCCATTACAGTTGAATTGACAGAGTTCCGACGATGACCACGAGAGGGACGATCATGGTATCTGTCGTTTTCAGGAACTTTCTATTATATTTTTTGCAGCAAGGTTCGTTGGTGGACTAATTTATTTTTAGATTTTTTGAGGATAAGTTTATTGACCAAACATGATGCTCGGAACTCTTGCACAGAGTAAATAATCAGAAATTGATTTAATTTTAGTTGAGTATAACACTGACTACGGAGATGATCCTTGCATAGATGGTCCTTCTAAATATTAGTAGTTAGTAATGGACAACATCTTTCATCTTCAACTAAAACCTTAATATAAAAAAGAGTAAATTGATGTAATTGTCCTTATAATTTTGTTTTCGTGAGCTTAGTGCTATAGATCGCGTAAGCTAACCAAAAATGGCAAAAAACTACTGTACTAGAAAGAACCATGTGAACTCTGAATCGGGGTGGTTTGAAGTCTGTGAACGTAGAATCATGAGCACGATGGACCCTGTTGGATTAAGTTTCTATATAAGACCGAAGAAAACGCAAAGATATTCAATACTGTTGTAGCAATAGAAACTCCCCTTTATTACACGGCACAGAAGAACTTCAGTCTCGCCAGTTTTAATCTTCACAGCTAGGATCTGCCATGCGACTCATATTTAGTCAAACCACCTTAATTTCATTGGTGGGATGTAAGTTCCACTCGATTGGCTTCTTCCTGCGAACCATTGTTCTGTTTCCCCAATCACTACAATCTTAACCATTACAAATCTTAGGGTTAACCGTTTTTCTTGCACATCTATCTGAATACACTGTACCGCTTACTGTGCGACCTTCTACTTCCAGTAGCCACTGGGTCTCGTGCAGGGTGAACATCACTATAAAAATAAAATTCTTTGGCGTTTTGTGGCTTCAACTGTGTAAAACAAGTCAGCCAATTAAGTACCATATGTAAGACACGCTTTGGGAGATCATGTCGAGAAAGGTACATGAATGACTGAGCAGAACATTATCCCGCAGTAGCTTGCCATTTTTTTCTACGGTAGACTGGTTGCCAGCCAAGGCTATATAACCCAATCGGTCCTATTATTTAACTCATAGCTAGATGGGGAAGGGATATATTATTAAGTAGTAATTAGTGGGGGATCAGTTTATTACTTCATAAAAATATGCAACTGATCCCTCCCTCACTTTATGCCCAGTAGAAGCCTTAATCATATTTTAAACTGTTATATTCAGTCAGTCAGTTAAATGCAATACGTGATACACGCTTTAGGCGATCATGTCTCGAAAGAGACATGACTGACTGGGCAGAAGATTATCCCGCTATATGTTGTCATTTATTATTATGTTGTCATTTTTCATCATATTTCTATTTCTGCAGGGATTCTTTCAATGTGTTGTTTTGCGCCATTTTTTATCATTCCAAGTGCACCTGCCATCACTGGCATAATTCTCGTTTTCAATTTCCACATTTTTTTTCTATTTTAATTTCCAGGTCTTTATATTTTGACAGTTTTTTTTATATCCTTGGTTGGTATGTTACACTCCATTGGACAAGCCATATCAATTAATAGGCAAGTTTTTTCTTTCTGGTTTTTAACAATAATGTCCGGCCTATTTGCTTCAATTTTTCTGTCTGTGTAGATGGTGTAGTCCCATAGAATGGTGACATCTATTTCTGTAACCGGTGCTGAGTGATGTTCATACCAGTGTTTGTTTACATATTTTCCCATAGTGTTTGCACATTGTCCAATGTAAATATTGCCCCACTCTATCGTGACTATTTTTATATTCATTTGGGGCAAGTACAGAACAGCCTGAGATTAGATGGTCTATTGTTTCTTGATATTTATCACAGAACCTGCATTTTGAATCCATGTTTTTATGTATAATATTTGCCTGAAAGTTCCAAGTGAAAAGACTTTGGTCTTGTGCTGCAAGAATAAAGCCTTCAGTTTCAGAATGAAATCCAGTAACCATCGATGAGTATTAACTCTATCGACATTGGCTTTATTATCACGTTCTGAATATTAGCCATGCAGAGGTTTGTCTTGCCAGCGTTGTTTCATCTGTTCAAGAGCTTTATCCTTGGCTTTCTTTTTCATATTTTTTGCCGCAATATTGGTTCTTGGCTTCTGTTTTGCTTTTCTACAGAATCTACTAAATGTAGATCTTGTTTGAATTTACTGTATTCTTTCACTGAATATTTTTCTTTCCACTTTCATGTTGTTTAACTAATTATATCATCCAGTCCTTTGTTGTTTCTATGTATGTTAGTAAGCCAACAGTTGTTGTCTTGTATGACAATTCGAGTTGAATAAGACCTCTTCCTTCTTCTTTAAGGGGTATATATAGACAGTCTACAGCAGCCTTTAGATGATTCATTTTATGCTTAGAAAGAAGCTTTCTTGTTTTAGGATCCATTCGTCTGATGTCGTTTAGAATCCAGTTCAAGATGTTGAAACTATATTGGACTACTGCGATGGCAAGGTTATTAAAGGCCATAATTCTGTACTGAGAATTCAATTCAGTTTTTTAATATCAGTCGTAGCCTTCTATAGTACTCTTTACGCACTATTTCTTTCATTTTTATGGTGAATTTTTCCACTCTCATTTACACCAAGGTATTTATAAGCTTATTCTGGCTCAATCTTTTATTGATACGGCAGGGCTTAAGTTAATTGAGGGTGTTTGTTGTAGCGATCCTCGTAAAACTGCATCTTTAGCACATTTATTCAAATTGAATTTCATTCCAATGTCTTCACTGAAGCATTTTACAGTTTGCAGAAAATCTTTCCAGCTCATTATCATTTTTAGCATACACCTTTAAGTCATCCATGTAAAATAGAGGGCTTATTTTCTTTTGAGCTATCTTATACCCACATTCTGCCTTGTTAAGTTGACTGGTTAATGCTATTAATGATATGCAGAATAGTAAGGGAGACAAAGAGTCACCTTGAAGTATACCTCTTTTGATGTTTATTTCACCAGACTTATAGGTCCCATTTATATGACTGAAATAAATAGTTGTTTTCCATATCGACATGCATTGTTTGATGAAATTCATGATGACGGGTGATATCTTGTATATATTTAAAGACTTTAAGATCCAGGAATGTGGTACACTATCGAATGGCTTACGATAATCTATCCAGGCAGTATTAAGATTTATTATTATTATTATTATTATTATTATTATTATTATTATTATTATTATTATTATTAATGCTATTATTCAGCTATTTGTTTTGCTTTAGATGATGGCTGTTACAAATACACAACTTTTAGAAATTTTTAAAATTGATAAATTTTATGTATTTTAAAATGAGCTTCAAGGCCACTAAATCTTTTCGTTGAATTCGGGACGATAATAAAAATTTAAAATAACACCAAAATATAACTTTTCAAAACGGCTTTCCGCATGTTAAGAAGTTGATGACAACAATTATGAAATATAATCCTTTTAAATGCTGGAAAGAGGAGAATCGCTGTGGATTAAATTAAAAATTTTCAAAATTGCTAAAAATGAAGAATATAGAATCATACGTTAATGCTAATTGTAAAATTCAATTTTTTCATTCAGGCAACTTTTGGCATTCATTACTGTCGGTTAAGGCTTATAAAATAATTTCGGTTGTACAAAGATGACAGATACAGATAACGTTTGTCACCACGCATTGCATTCATATGTAGAAAATTATAAACACTCAAAGATTTCAGAAAGATTCATAAAAAAGAAATGGCATTGGAATCTAAATATTTAAGTATAAATTAATTTGTCCAGCCATTATTTGATTACTTGTCATAATTCACGAACTACGAGGGTCTGTTAATAAATAAGGTGAATTTTTCGGTATAAGGACTTCTAATACAGATAGAAGCTTACTCTTTTTTTATTTTTTCCTTTACTTTTTTTTCAAAATGATTTTATTTTGAAAGAAATCTTTGAGAATTTTGGAGATTAACAAAGATGGCCGACCAAGAAGCATGCTCCAGGATTGAACAGAAAATGTCTACAAGTGGGCTAAATTGTTTAAAGAAGTTTAAAAGTGACGATGAAGTCAAAAGTCCTGTGAGCGATTGGCTGAGACATCAGTCCAAAGATTTTTACGGTGAGGGAATACAGAAGCTTGAGCCCAGATGGGAAAAGTGTGTGACACTGCTGGGATACCACGTTCAAAAAAAAGTAAGCTTCTATCTGTATTAGAAAAATTCACTTTATTTATTAAATGACCCTCCTAATTGACGACGTACGTGATTCAATGTATGTCCCTCTTTGACCTTACTACGTAAATTTGAAGAGAGACTTACATTGTAAGGTCGAAGACTAAAGGGCCAGACTGAACTCTTGTGATACCCAAAGATAGAATAGGTAATGATCTATGTGATCTCAACAGCCAAACCGGCGGAAAAGGGCAGCACCAGTTGGGCTGACGTAAACAAGGTGGACCGATGCGACCAGGTTTGCCAGTTGTCTCAATCGCCTTTGAGCCGCGATGGAGACATTTCTGGCCAATTGTGTGGGCTTCTCCGTTGCGCAGAGTTGTTTAAATTAAATTAAAATTAAATTAAATCCATTCGTTAAATTCTCTTTTATCCACAGTTATCTCCATCAACGCCACTAAGGGAGAGAACTGGAAAAAAGGGGAGAATGACGGGCGGACCCAATGCGAGAGACAATGACGACATAATCAGAAATTATCAAGACTTCAGTCTTAAACGAAATAATGATGTGAATGAGACGTTAAAACAAACACAGTTCAAATAATCCATATATTTTCGAACGACGATTGACAATAAAAGCAATTATTCTCAAGAGTGACATCCCCTGACATAATTTGACTGGCGGGACAATATTGATGGTGGTTGATTCTAAAGTCATTCTTCTAAAAAAGTTTTGGTTTGGCAAACGGAAATTAAGACGGCAGTACCTACGGCGTTATTTTCCCTCGCGCCAATGAAAGTGATTGTCTACGTTTATCACCAGTCGTGCCACACGTTTCCCCATTGGCATTTGAAGCGCTTCGAAAGAAAGCGAAACACCGCTACCGACAATCTTTTGGCTCAAGAAAAATATCAAGAGTCAAAATGAACTGCCCTAGGCTGCGGTTCCGTAGATCCATTGTGTGTGGTTTAATAGCTGCTTTTGTAAAACGGTGCACTGGACAGAGAGATAAGAATGAAAAAAGTGCAAGAAGTATAAACAATGGAAAATAGTTTGTTGGCAAACTTAAAAGTGAGGTTTGGAAATCGTTTAAAGTATTAGGGATTTTCATCAAAAGTATAGTTGAATATGTTTGGCATTTGTTTGACATGCGGGTAAAATTAAGGTAATCGGCAATGAAACAGAAATCGATTTCAAATTCCATCTAAGTCACTTTCTCACACATCAGTCAATCAGTTAATTGCTATACGTGATACACGCTTGGGCGATCATGTCTCGAAAGAAACATGACTGACTAGACAGAGGATTAGCCCGCAGTAGGTGGCTATTATTTTCTACGTTAGATTGGTTGCCAGCCAAGGCTATAGAACCCAACCGGTCCCGTTATTTGACTCATAGCTAGAGGGGAAGAGATGTATTATATTATGAAGTACTAATTAATGGATGTGCGTTGTGGCCCAGTGGATATTGGATCGGAACGATAAATCGGGAACCGAGTTCGAATTCCAGTTGAATTCCTTGCATTCACTTACGCGCAAATACCCTTGGGAAAGGTATTAATCTGTCTCTTCCCTCCAGTTATGGGTTAAATAATAGGACAGATTGGGTTCTATAGCCTTGGTCGGCAACCAGTCTACCGCAGAAAGCAATGGCAACCTACTGCGGGAATAATCTTCTGCCCAGTCAGTCATGTCACTTTCAAGACATGATCGCCCAAGCGTGTATCACGTATGGCACTTAACTGACTAATTAATGGGGATCAGTTTATTACTTCATAACAATATAGAAATGATCCCCCGCTTTATGTCCAGTAGAAGCCTTAATCATGTTTTCAACTATTATATTCAGTTAGTCAGTTAAGTGCCATACGTGATACACACTTTGGGCAATCATGTCTCGAAAGAGACATGACTGACTGAACAGAAGATTATCCCGCAGTAGTTTGCCAATGCTTTGTGTGGTAGACTGGTTGCCGGCCAAGGCTAAAGAACCCAATTTGTCTTGTTATTTAGCCCATAATTGGCGGGAAGTGATGGATTAATACCTTTTTCAAGAGTATTTTTGCGTAAGTGAATGCAAGGAATTCAACTGCACTACAACGTACATCCTCACATATACCATTAGAAAATTCACTAAATTTCAAATTGCATCGAAGTCACTTTCTCACATATACCATTAAGAAATACATTAATACATTTCTTCTCAATCTTCTTCTTCTGTGTGACCTGTCCTCTCAGGGCGTAGTTGATCATGGCTTTCCACGTCTCCCCATCCTTGGTGGCTCTTAGAATGCTTTCTCCTGTTGCACCATGCAATCCTCGTTCCATCATTCAATTGATTAGGTCCTTCAAATATGTTATCCGCTCCTTTCTCCTGTCTCTTTTTCCCTCTATCTGGCCTGTTAGTATCAGATTTTCCAAACTCTCTTTCCTCACTGCCCGTCCCAGGAACTTCAACTGTCTCTTCCTGATGCTCAGTATTAATTTCCTTTTCGTTTCCATCATTTCCAAAACCTCATCATTGCTCATATGCTCGATCCATAATATTCCAGCATCCTTCTGTAGATCCACATTTCAGTTGCTTCAAGTTTTTCCTTCATCTTTGATGATATTGTCCAACATTCACTGCCATATTGAAGAACCGGCATCACATAGCAATCCAGTACTCTCTTCTTTGTTTCTCGTGAAATTGTCCTGTTTCTTAATACTTTACTTAACTTCTGGAATGCGTCTTTCGCCATGCCGATTCACCTTCGGATCCCTGTGTCACACTTTCCATCTTGTGTTATAACACTTGCCAGGTATTTAAATTTGTGTACCTGGTTGATTTTAGTATCCCCCACATATATTTGGCATTTTGGGCTGCCCTTTTTTCTGATGACCATGCATTCGGTTTTCTTGCATTTATTTGTAGTCTTTTCTTGTCACTCTCTTCAGCTACCTTCTGTAGGAGTTCTTATAGTTTCCTTTCCGTGTCTGATATCAGCACTGTATCTTCTCTTCTCAATCTAGCTATCAGTAACGTGGGATAGTGTAGGCTCTCTAGCCTTTGATAACAGAGACAATCGAGAAAAAAGTCAGCAGTAAGTTCTACATCGTCGACAAGTCACTTCTCCCGGGACATCATGACAATTCACGAATAAAAAAGAAAAGAATGCTATTTGTAGATTCAGGCTTGCCTACATCTTAAAATGTCAGGCCTTTAAAAGTACGCACATATGTTATAACAAAATTAGTGAAAATACGCTTGATAACTAGAGGTATTTACTAAATTCATTTAATCGGCCAAAAGGCCGTAAATTTTGAGTTCTCATTAAATTTTCCTTTTTCAAAAATTTAAACCTCAAACATTTCTTCATCACTTTAAAGTCAGTGGAGAAATTAAACTTTCACCTAGGACTCTTAGAAGCTATTGTATACCTATTTCGTTTGCGTGTTAGAATACACTGCACTACAACGTACATCCTCACATACACCATTAGGAAATTCACTAAATTTCAAATTCCATCTTAGTCACTTTTTCACATATACCATTAAGAAATACATTAATCCATTTCTTCTCATTGTAGCTATCGGTAATGTGGGATAGAGTAGGCTCTCTAGCCTTTGATAGCAGAGACAATCGAAAAAAGTCAACAGTAAGTTCCACATCGTCAACAAGCACGTTAAAAATTTATATTTTGGTGCATATCTTTTTAAATTTACGTTTCACAAAAATTAAATTCTGTTAATTAGTCCAAAATAATGAAACCCGTTTGAATGACTCAGTAAAGCGTATCCATACAAAGTCGTTAGACATAATATCACTGAAAAGAAACGCGTTACAGACAGAAACATGCTAACCGGACTTCGTGATGTATAAATAATTCTTGTTCATCCGAAGAAGTCTAAATGATACAATAGTCGAAACGTTGCTTAATTAAACAAAATGTTAAATGTAACAGAAAACAATATTCTGTAAATGGAAGTTGTAACGTGCAATTCAAAGCAGGATCTAGTCACGCTTTTTGAAAGCACATTGCCTAAAATTATAAAGACCGAATAAGTGAGAATGAATTGTTGAATCATGAAGAACGTCTTTTCTTGAATTTATTTCTCTTAAATATTTCGTGTGTAGTATGAAAGAAATATCAGAAATTATTTGAGTGATTTTGTTAGCAAAATGCTTAACTTAACCAAGAATCGTGATATTCGCTCGAATGATGCTATATTCTTCCATATTCCACCTCCCTTCAAGACATAGGCGCTCATTTATTTCCCCAACTTCCGATATCATGTAGCTCTAAGAACATTTTATCCATTTGTTAACGACCCCAGCCCATGTTGGGCCGTGCACTGATGCAAGCTCAGCAAGTTTCCGTAGGCTATCTATCTTTTTTTTTTTTTAATCATATCACCCCGAGCAAGGCGATAACGCCACTGATGTGCAGGGGGCTACGTAAGAGTGAAAAGATTGGAAAAGAGAAAACCGGAGACCACATCCTAAACAGGGATGAGCCTCTTCACCTGTTCAATAGACATGGGTGGAGTGTGAACCGGGTGACAGTTTAGTCTATCTACTCCAATTGAAAATAAAAAAGGAAAAAGAAAAGAGTGAAAAGATTGGAAAAGAGAAAGCCGGAAACCACATCCTAAACAGGGAACAAGGGATGAGCCTCTTCACCTGTTCAATAGACGTGGGTGGAGTGTGAACCGGGATCAAAATCTTCCAAGCCCATCTTCCTCATCATGCATCCAAGGAATATCAGATGTCTTTTCTGGATTTTAGGTGTAGGTTTCTTTTTTTCTTTTAATTTTATTTCTCGCATGATCGGTCTATGTTATTCTCAGCATCCTTCTGTAGAACGACATTTCTGCTGCTTCAGTTGATTTTCTCATCCGTGGTAGGAGTAAAAATATTAGATAGGAGGAGAGTGAAAAGAAAGACGATCCAGTTAAAAAAAAAAGCAAGAGAAGGATTGGAAAACAGGTGTGATGACAGTTGCAAAGGTGGAGAGAAAGGAAAGGATATACAGAGTGGTGAGGAAAGAACTAGAGTTAAGTGATTAAGAAATGAGTATTGACATTGCATTTAAATTCCTGGATGTTGTAGCCATCAGAAAAGCAAGAATTTGGAAGTTAATTCCCCAGGCGAAAAGTGCGAGAAAAGAAGCTGAAAGAGTAGAATTGTCGTCTGCATTTGGTTGATCTAACTGTGAATGGGTGAGACCTAGTTGCCAGTCTGGTTGCACGAGTAAACACCTGTTGCAGGGGCACCAGTGACAAGTTCGTTGGAGCAGAAGCCATGAAAGTATTTATAGAACAGACAAAAGGAAGTCACATTACGTCGGTGGGGAAGTAGCCGGAATCGAGCCGCCAAGTCGTACCGATATACCTGGCGTCAAGAGACAACGTATACGTGACCAGGGAAAGAAAGTGTGAAATATCCTAGGAAGACATTTTTTTTTGTTTTTTTTTTTTTTTGTTTCAATCAAGTTGCACAAAGGTGTAAGTCCGTATTGTGGACACTTCTCATTGGTCCATTCAGCTTGTTTGCTACAGTTGTTTCTCGTGTATGTTTTTAGTGTTCGGTACTCTTTCCCATTCCTTAGCCTTGTTTGTTGTCACTTTTTCTCCTGTCATTAATTCGTTCCTTTCTTGCATCGTTTTTTCTTTTTCTTTTTTTTTTTTTTTTTTTCATGTGGAAAGATGATCTCGTCTGCCGACACTAATGTTTCTCTCTGTATGTTCCATTTTGAATTTAGGTTTTATTCGTCCATAAAAAATGTTTGTGTGTCTTCTTAAAACTCTGGTCTTAATTAGTTTCCCTAGTTTTACTCTGATGCAGCAAACGACTGGAGGATGGTCGCGTCTTTCCATAATCAATGTGTGTTTCTTCGTATCTCCTTTAGCACAATTGTACCCATGATTCGTGGCGATCATTTTGTGGTTCTAGTCCACAGTTGACGACTATTTCGTCTCGCTTAGTCAGTTAAGTGCCATACGTGATACACGCTTTGGGTGATCATATCTGGAAAGAGACATGACTGACTGGGCAGAAGGTTAGCCCGCAGGATGTGACCATTATTTTCTGCGGTAGATTGGTTGCCAGCCAAGGCTATATAACCTAATCAGTCCCGTTATTTGACTCATAGCTAGAGGGGGGAAGAGATGTACAGCACGAATGCTGGTGTCCCACAAGGCTCTATCCTGGGCCCAACGCTCTTCCTTATTTTCATCAACGACCTCCCAGATGAGATCAAGTCCCAAGTAGGCATCTACGCAGATGACACTACAATATACTCCCGCTCCAGTAAGAAACCTGTCGTGGCGGACAGACATAATCTCGCTGCTGACCTTGAGCGGGATCTACACTCTGTGGTGAACTGGGGCAAGAAGTGGCTTGTCAACTTCAATTCCTCTAAGACCAAGCTGTTGTCTGTCAACCATTACAGGCAACCTCTTCTGCCTCCCATAAGCATGGACCAGATGATTCTCCCGGAGAGTAATACACTACGCCTCCTCGGACTTACCCTGTCCTCAGACCTCAAATGGAAGCACTATATTGAATCCATAGCAAAATCTACTGCTAAGAAGATTGGGTCACTATGTCGATCCAGGATGTTTTTTCCACCTGAATCCATCCTGCATATATACAAGTCAACCATCCGTCCGTGCATGGAGTACTGCTGCCATTTATGGTCAGGTGCCCCTGCCGTTCTCCTCAGTGTTCTTGACAAGCTCCAAAGGAGAGTCTGTAATGTGATAGGTACTGATCTGGCGACTCGTCTGCAGCCACTTTCCCATCGTCGAAATGTGGCCTCCCTCTGTCTCTTCTATAAATACTTTCATGGCTTTTGCTCGGATGAGCTTAAGTCACTGATGCCTCCTCAACAGGTGTTTACCCGTGCAACCAGACTGGCAACTGGGTCCCACCCATTCACAGTCAGGTTAGCCAAACGCAGACGACAATTCTACTCCTGCAGCTTCCTCTCTCGCACTTCCCGCCTGTGGAACTCACTCCCGTATTCTTGCTTTCCTGACGGCTACGACCTCCAGAAATTTAAAAGCAAAGTTAATACTCACCTACTAACCACTGGACTCTAGCTCTCTCCCCTCCCCTGTATAATCTTCACGTTCTCTCCGCCCATGTATCTGTCATTGCACCTGCTTTCTCAGCTTTCTATTGTTCCTTTCTAACTAGCTTGTACTCCTCACTCTTTTCTAATTAATCTTTCTACATTTGTGTAACCCCCTGCACATCAGTGGCGTTTCTGCCTTGCTCGGGGTGAAATGATTAAAAAAAAAAAAAAAAAAAAAAAAAAAAAGTAGTAATTAGTGGGGAATCAGTTTAATACTTCATAACAATATGTTCAGTAGAAGCCCTAATCATGTTTTCAACTGTTATATTCAGTCAGTTAAATGCCATACGTGATACACGCTTTGGGCGATCATGTCTCGAAAGAGACATGACTGACTTAACAATATAATCCCACAGTAGTTTGACAATGCTTTCTTCGGTAGACTGGTTGTCAACCAAGGCTAAAAAACCAAATCTGTTCTATTAATTATTTGATCCATAATTGGAGGAAAAAGACGGATTAATACCTTTCCCAAGGGCATTTGTGCGTAACTGAATGCAAGGAATTCAACTATTTCGTCTACTCGTTCGAAAAGAGAGGAAAATGGAGAAGTGTAAGCAACTGAAAGGAAGTTAAAAAGGGTAAAAGAAAGAAAGAAAGAAAGAAATAGAAAGAAGGAAAAAGGAAAAATGGGAAGTAAAGAAAGAAAGAAAGAAATAGAAAGAAACATGAGCAAAGAAAGAAAGAATGCTCAATAAAAAAGAAAGTACGATAAAAACAAGAAAAAAAAGATAAAGAAATTTTAAAGAAAAAAGAAAGAAGAAAGAAAGAGGAAAAATGAGAAATAAAGAAATAAAGAAAGAAAGTAATACAGAGAAATATGAGCAAAGAAAAAAGTATGTTCAAGAAGAAACTTCAAAGAAAGAAAGAGGAAAAATGAGAAGTAAAGAAAGAAAAAAGAAAGAAAGAAAGTAGAAGAAAGAAATATGAGCAAAAGAAGAAAGAATGTTCAAGAAGAAAGTTCAATGAAAAAAGAAAGAAAGAAAGAAAGAAAAAAGACAGTACAATGAAAAAAAGAAAAAGGAAGATAAAGAAATTCCAAAGAAAGAAAGAAAATAGAACTCAACTTATTATCGAGATTTAATTGCAGTTGATTAAACCTGAGACCAAAAAATGAAAGAATCTTTCCTGAGTGATGATTAAATGTCAAAGTTGCTTTGCTACACACATTTATAATTTAGTCTTAGCAAACGTCACGTATCCTGATGTTGGCCACCTGCCATTCTAATCTAATGTTTTTTTTGTTTTTTGTTTTGTTTTTGTTTTTTGTTTTGTTTTTGTTTTTTTTCATAAAACTTTTATTTCAGCCCACACTTTTTTTTCAGCCAGAAATTAAACGTAAAAAGTATTTGTTTTGTTTCTAACATAAAACGGTGTCAGGATTCACAGTTAAGATATAATCATTATTTGCTTTTTCCAACGCATACCAAGTGCAAAATATTTCACTTTCAAAATATTCAAGGCAGAATGACATATAATTCACAGCTGAAACCTAAAATACAGTCATATAAGGACAAAAAAAATACGAACATGGTAAAAAAAAAACGTTAGTTTTCTTTTCTTTGGTAAAAAATCATTTTCCGTCTCTCATGTCCGGTGTTTAGCAACAGTTATATGAATACACATTTATATTCCGAAAGCGTGAAATTAATTCTAAAAATGTCCTAATAACATTCAAATAAGAATAACAATAATATTATTTGGATTAAAAACACAACAAAGTACAAGTGAACTCCTCGAAAAGTGTTTAAAAAGAAAGTTTGAGGAAAATCACTATTGCTTTTTTAACAGCGGTAACATCATAAGATACGCAGACGACACAGTGTTGATTGCAGACATGGAAAAGAAACTGTAAAACCTCCTGCAGAAGATAGCTGAAAAGAGTGACAAGAAGGGATTACAAATAAACTGCAAGAAAACCGAATGCATGGCCATCAGCAAAAAGAGCAGCACAAAGTGCTAAATACAGGTAATCAAGCAGGTGAGGATAACAAGGACTGAACACGTAACTAACGACAAGGTGTTGGAGAGGATGGAAATTAGTAGAAAGCCCATACTTAATATAAGAAAAAGGTTTCTGGAATATGTAATGAGAAGGATGGCTTGGAGAATTCAATACTCACAGGACGGATAGATGGAAAGAGAGACAGGGGATAGCAGCCCGTGACCTAAAGGCCTGAAAAAATGGATAACAGAACAGAGTTTGGGAGAGATACCAAGAAGAAGTATTTTGAGAGTGACAAGAGACAAGTAGAAGTCCATGATCGTATACGTCCTGATGTTTTGAAAAATAAGACACTCACCCGCTTAATAAAGAACCTATAGAGAGTTCAGCTCCAGAGTTCCTACTTAGTGCTAATAATGTGTTCGTTAAAGTTACTGTTGTAGTTAATCGCGACATACGAGGGTCATTCAATAAATAAGGTAAATTTTTCGGTATAAGGACTTCTACGAGGGTCATTCAATAAATGAGGTGAATTTTTCGGTATAAGGACTTCTACGAGGGTCATTCAATAAATAAGATGAATTTTTCGGTATAAGGACTTCTACGAGGGTCATTCAATAAATAAGGTGAATTTTTCGGTATAAGGACTTCTACGAAGGTCATTCAATAAATAAGGTGAATTTTTCGGTATAAGGACTTCTACGAGGGTCATTCAATAAATAAGGTGAAGTTTTCGGTATAAGGACATCTACGAGGGTCATTCAATAAATAAGGTGAATTCTTCGGTATAAGGTCTTCTACGAGGGTCATTCAATAAATAAGGTAAATTTTTCGGTATAAGGACTTCTACGAGGGTTATTCAATAAATAAGGTGAATTTTTCGGTATAAGGACATCTACGAGGGTCATTCAATAAATAAGGTGAATTCTTCGGTATAAGGTCTTCTACGAGGGTCATTCAATAAATAAGGTAAATTTTTCGGTATAAGGACTTCTACGAGGGTTATTCAATAAATAGGTGAATTTTTCGGTATAAGGACTTCTACGAGGGTCATTCAATAAATAAGGTGAATTTATCGGTATAAGGACATCTACGAAGGTCATTCAATAAATATGGTGAATTTTTCGGTATAAGGACTTCTACGAGGGTCATTCAATAAATAAGGTGAATTTTTCGGTATAAGGACATCTACGAGGGTCATTCAATAAAGAAGGTGAATTTTTCGGTATACGGACATCTACGAAGGTCATTCAATAAATATGGTGAATTTTTCGGTATAAGGACTTCTACGAGGGTCATTCAATAAATAAGGTGAATTTTTTGGTATATGTACATCTACGAGGGTCATTCAATAAATAAGGTGAATTTTTCGGTATAAGGACTTCTAATATAGATAGAAGCTGACTTTTTTTAACGTAGTCTCCCAGCTGTGTCACACACTTTTCCCATCTGTACAAAAGCTTCCGTATTTCCTGAGCGTAAAAATCTTTGGACTGATGTCTCAGCCAATCGCTCACAGCACTTTTGACTTCATCGTTACTTTCAAACTTCGTGCCTCTCGTGAATGCTTTCAAGGGACCAATCAGGTGAAGGTCTGAAGGGGCAAGGTCTGGGCTGTAAGGGGAGAGACACTGCTGGGACAAATCGACCCTCTTCTGTTTGTGTTCAGCAGTAATCATCTTTGGCACCCACCGGCAACTGACCTTCGAGGAAGCAGGGGCATCAGGGACAATTTTGTGTGCTGTCCCAACAGATAGACTCAAAAGAACATAAGAAAATACTTTAATTTGGTAATATGTAGAAAACCAAGAGAGTTTTGCTATGAAGAACCAATAAATATTCTCACGAGAAAAGTTATTCAATACTCGTTGGAATTTTGACTCTGACGAAAAAAGATAAAGATTTTGTCACTTATGCTAGAATCATTAACAAGGAATGTGAAAAATTTAAATTAAACAAGCAGACCGCGGATATGTTTAAAGGATTAATTTTTGTTCAAAAGTTAACGGCAAAAACAGACACAGAAATACGTTCTATAATCCTAACGAATCTGGAACAATATTAAAAACTAACAGAAGACGAAATATAGGCCGAATGTCAGAGAATCCAAAGTAAGACGCCATACAGAGAACATTGAAGGAAAAAATGTACAAGCTAAAGAAAATCTAGAAAAAGAAATATTAATCCATTTTTCAGACGCAGAAGGTAACGACTGTTCATTTAAGAATTTAAAATGCTACAGTGTGGAAAGAATAGGACATTAAATTCAAACTGTAAAACTAATGTAAAGAAAAAGGTGTCACAAAAACTAGTCTTACTCAGACGGAAAAAATAATTTCAGAAAACAAAAGAAAACTTGTGTATGCGAAAATTAATAATGTTGATGTAAAAATGCAATTAAACTCTGCTAGTGATATCACAATAATTAACGAAGACTCGTGGAAATCAAACAGAAACCTATATTGAAAAGAACTTCGAAAATCGCCCTTATCGATTCGAGTGAAAAATTATTTGTTATTGGTAAAATGACTTGCAACGCTACATTTCATAACAACTGTGTAAAAGGTAAGGCTTCTATGGTAAAAATCCTACAAAATGATTTCGTACTGACTGGATGAAATTTTTTTAAGTTTTGGAATTTACCTATAAATATTTATTACAAAAATATAAGTGACCAGTTTAAAAAATAAACAATTGAAAAACTAAAAGGAAGGCTTTAAAAAATGTTGGGTCGTTGTTCCAAAATCAAAGTATTATTTCAAGGGAAAAAAGTATTGTGGGATCTCCCCACCCTTTTGTATATGATAATGGACTCGACTGAGTGTACATATACTCCTGCCATAGTGAACAGAGCTGCAGTCGGCATTTGCCTCTGCTACTATGACACTGTCAGCTCTCTGCCTTTGGGTGGAGAGCGCTCTCTGCTCGAAAGCAGAGAGCACTAACCCAGTCGTGGTTCCGCCAAAGTGTAGAATCACGACTGGGGAAAAATAGACAGACATTTTGGGCCTGGCTATATGGCCGGGAAGACCCACATTAAAAAGATTTTGTGTCACATCACGCCTTACGTGGGGAGGTTTGGTAAATACCGTTGCAGTTAACAGTAACTGCCTTTGTCACTGTCAGCTCTCTGCCTTCGGGTGGAGAGCCTTAACCCAGTCGTGGTTCCGCCGAAGGGTAGAATCACGACTGGAGAAAGATAGGGAGATATTTTTGGCCTGGCTATATGGCCGAGAAGACCCACATTAAAAAGAACTTGTGTCACATTTCGCCTTAAGTGGGAACGTGACTAAATACCGTTGCAGCTGGCAGTTGCCTCTGCTTCTATTGACACTGTCAGCTCTCTGCCTTCGGACAGAGAGCACTTACCCAGTCGGTGTTCCGCCGAATGGTAGAATCACGACTGGGGAAAGATATACAGATATTTTGGGGCTGACTATATGGCGGGAAAACCCACATTAAAATGACCTTGTGCCACATTTCGCCTTAAGTTGGGAAGGTGACTAAATGCCCTTGCAGTTGGCAGTGGAGAGTAATCGTAGAGATCCGTTACAGTTATCGGAGAGTTCCGAGAGATACCGAAGTTACCAGAGACCAGACTAGCTCTGAGCTCCACTAGCTAGAATAATATATACGGATATACTATTTCCAACAACTTCTTTTCGAGACTTGTATATGTTTATTTTCTTACTAATAGTATTCCTGGATTTACTAACCTGCGTTCAAGTTTGTATATTACGTTCAACATAACCTACTTTTCTATCTCCATTTCTGTTTTGTTGTTCATTATTTTGTGTGGTTTTTCACGCAGAATCCACAACAAAAAGAATCGACGTCATTATTTAAACTAAGATGTAGTGCACTCTTCGCAGCCTTGGATCAAGTCAAATGGGTATATGAGTTTGAGTTTGAGTTTTGTTTAACGGTATATCAACCTCTAGGTTATTTAATGCCAAAAAGGTAGAGTTTCAAGATATTTATTTTAATGTTCGGTTATAGTAAGAAGGTCAGATTTTGATTAAATAAGTTTTTATTTTTATTTTATTTTAAAAAATTGAAGATGTTTTCTAGTTTTGTATTCAAAAATCTATTGCTGGTAATAATTTCTTCCTTCAAAAATGTATGAAACCAATTTTTTTTCAATTATGTGTAATGGTAATTTTTTTCTTCAAAAAATGTATTGCTGGTAATACTTTTCATTCAAAAATGTATATTTTTCTATAAAAGTCTATTTTTATATTTATATATATTTAAAAAGTGCATTTTTATACTTTCACAGTGATTTGACTCCAGTTTGGGAGTTAACTATTTACCGATAGCTGGGACCCTAACAGGTGCTACCACTCCGGGCCAGGGTGGACCTACAACAGCAATTAAGACGTGGTTCCATGCTTCTCACAACCTCCCAATCAGAGGCCTTGCTACTGGATGCAGTGTACCGTCATAACCAGAACCACAAATGGGTGTAATTGAAAAAAAAAATAAACATTCAAAATAGACAACACCAACAATGTATGTAAAGAAAATAATAAAAAAATTTGTGTTCGTGCTGATTTTGTGACTGGGTTAAACAAATGTTTCGGATCACATAACCAAATTTCAGGCCACTTAGTAAAGCTATTTTTTACCACAATGTAATTCGATCCGTTTAATGGACATGCAAATTCTAAGTGCGATCTTGACCATCTAGTTAAGAGAGTCGATGTTAGACTCTTAAGATGTCCAATTGTCCATTCTATAGTTTACTCGAATCACAGGCTCTTTTGAGTTTATGTAAACTTAGATAAGCCTAGGGTTAAACATGCTAGTTACTGGAAAAAGCAAGAATATTTGATGAGCAAGATTTTCAGGACCAGTTACTAATAATGATACAGCGAGAATTGACAGGGGCTGTAGTTGGGAAAAAGTAGTGGCGTTCTTTAAAGCCGTTGCTTTCTGCGGTAGACTGGTTGCCAACCAAGGCTACAGAACCCAATCTGTCCTGGTATTTAACACATAACTGGAGGGAAGAAACAGAATAATACCTTTCCCAAGGGTATTTGTTCGTAAGTGAATACCTTAGAATTCAACTGGAATTCGAAACCGGTTCCCCGATTTCTCGTCTCAAGCCGATATCCACTGCACCACAACGCACATAGAATTCAATGCGGGGTATCCTTTTCTCAAAATACAACACAAATTTCAAGAAAAGACAACGCAATAAGAAATTTGTGTATAAAATTAGAATATAATATATTTAACAAGATATATACAGAAAAAACAATTTGTATATTTCTTTTGTATCTTTTGTTTGATAGAAAAATGTCTTTTAGATTAAAGCGAATGTTGGTTGAACAAGAAAGTCAATGTTTTGCTGTCTGTAATTCAACAGAGGAGTAGAACAATGTTTGTTTCTTTTTTATGTGTCCGCCGCTAAGTAGGCGGAAACGAAAAGGGTTATCAATTTAAGGTGAAAACGAGTGTAAGTGAGAAATAACCGGAGAGACGGGAAACGGTCAAATAGAAATAGTAGTAAGTAGCAGAATCCGTTTGTTCAAAACAATTAATCAGTCTACTTAACTAATAAAGTCTGTGTTCTTTCTCCTTTCTAGCTGGCGAGAGATGTAAAAAGTTTTATGGGCAATTGAAGATATCTTGTTGTTGTTTCCCTTCCCTTCTTTTTCTCTTTTGTATTGGTTGAGTCGGTTCTCTGACCTCTCTGATCTCTGCGCCTTGCTCAATCTTGACCGGTCATGTACGTGGTTAAGTAGTGGATTTCGGTCATGTGACCAGCTTCCAGAGGCATTTTCTTCTTCTTTAGGTGTAAAAAAAAAATGTTTGACTGGCATTACAATATGAATTTTCTATTTCGTATCCAATTAGGATACAGAATTTTGCTTTTCACACTGACTTGTGAAATTTGCCTCAGTTAAGTTTTTCCAAAATGCTTTTAGTCGTTTGGATCCAATTTTGCAGGGATGCAATTTTACTTTGTGCGTTATAGTTAACTCTTAGATGATATTGGATTTGTATCCTATAAAATGTAAGACAAGGATGCGTATTTCGTCTCTACAACAATAGGAATTCTGAGGGAATTAGAAGTTCTATCAAGATTCATTATTAGTGGCCGACTGTAATGAATCCTGATAGGACTTCAAAGAGAAAATGTGAAGATTACAGTGTTAATAAGAAAGAAAAAATTAAACTACAAGAATTCCTTCAGAAGGTAGAGAAGAAAAGCGAAAATAAAGTATTAAAAATCAATTCTAAAAAGATAGGAAGCAAGACTGTCAATCGTAAGTTAACAGCTCAACATTCAAATTGCATATCAGAGATAGCAAAATAAAACAAGCACAACAATTTAGATACGTGGGATGTGTTTTAACAGAGGGCGAAAAACGTGACACTGATAACAAAGGGGTGCATTGGAATGCCCAAAGTTACTTTCCTAAAACTAAGTAAAGTATTAAGAAACTCTAAAATTTCGTCAGAAGCAAATAAAGGCGTACTGAACTGTTAAGTAATATCAATCTCATATCAATATGGCAGTGAATGTTAGACGATCTAATCCTAATGAAGAAAAGACATATGGTCACGTGAGTTAGTTATACAGAAGCATAGTGGGAATGTAATGAACCAAAAATGTGAGTTTTAGAGAAAATAGAAAAAAATACCATTTACAGACGACATCAGAAAGAAAAATTGGCATTTCCTAGAAAATTAATGAAAAAAGAAAGGGAGGGTTTGGAAAATTTTAATACTCAAAAGAAACAGAACATAACTAGAGAGCTCTAGCAAATGGATGGTGGAACAAGCTTTAGGTGAGATTACAAAAAGAGAAATTTTATTAAGACCGACGAAGGACGGGAAATTGTCGAGAGGGCCATGGTCGTCAATCTCCTCAAGAAACACAAGACTAATAAAAAGCAGAAATGTACACCAATCGACTTTTACACGAATTCGCCTCATTCGACTTTTATACAAATACTGACGGGAACCAAGTTTGACAAAAAAATAATCGGATGCAATAACAAAATATTTGACTCGGATTTTCTAATCAAAAACTTTGCTTACGGCGCTAGCGTTGCGGAATTTGCGTAATAATATGCAAATGTCAATCAAGTATTCAACCGGAAGTGCTAACCCACACAGGAAGTGCTAAGCCTACGATAGAAAATTAATTCTCGTTTTATGACAACTGTATGTTTTTTTCTAATGTAAATGGCCGATATTACACTAATTGCAAACACGAAAAGAAAATATCACACGATGATGGCGGGAATTAATTTTGTGTGCATTGATGTAAAGACAGCAAATGTGCCTCGGGTCGATTAACTCTAGACCAGACGAAATTACGGTTTCGTGAAAAAGGAATGGTCGAATATCTGAAAGGAAATAGTTGGAAGCTATAATATTCGAAGAAAACTCGAGAGATTAACTCCAATTTGAGATTATGTTATGACAGAAACATTCTATTTTAATTTATATCTGAACACTTCTCCTTGGAAATATTTTATCCGTTATCATCATGATTTATTTTCTTTTATTTTTTTAAGCTACTTTTGAGATTAATGGCAAAGAAATACATTTCTGTGGAAAGTGGCATGGTGAATCTGACACTCACAAGACAATCTTATATGTTCTGTGCCATGTTCTCTACAATTTTATGTCCTTTCTAGCATTTTAGTAAATTTTCGGTATCTCTTTAAATCCCTGTTTTGCCAACCATTTGCACAAGCTTATTACGTACGTTATGCACTGTTTACCTCTGTCTCTCTGGGATTAAATATGTCTGGTCAGTATCAAATTTTCCCAATCTTCTTTCCTCATTGTGTGAACTAGACATTCTGTCTGACCCTTTCTAATGTTACGTTCAAGTGTCATTTTGGTTTCCATTCTCTACTGGTTGTTTAACTGTTTGATCCATGGTATTCTCAGCATCCGTCTGTAGAAAAATATTTTTTTTGCTTCAAGTCTCTTCATCATTGCCGAGTGTTCACAACTACCAAAAAGGAGGGCCGATAATACATGACGGTTCTGTGTTCTGTTCTTTGTTTCCTACCAAAATTTCTTGTTTCTTTTTTTTTTGTTTCTTACTTTGCTTTTGGACGCCATGTTTATCTATTCAAATACACCTTCAGATTTCCATGTCGCATTTTCGGTTCTCTATTAAAAGATCTTCCAAGATATTTAAACTTCTGCACCTGTTTGCTCTTAATATCTCCGGCTCGTAACTCGTGTGTTTGGTAATTTTTATTTGCTGATGACTAATTTGCAATTCTCATTAAAACTGGTCTTCTTATTTACAGCCATACAATTTTGTGTTCAATAATTAATGCTTAGTCTTTTCTTCTTGCTTTCCTTTACTACCTTCCGTAAGGATTCTTGTATCTTCCTTTCCATGTCTACTATCAACACTGTGTCATCTGCATATCTTATGTTGTTAAAAACTTCCAATATCTTTAAACTTCTGCACCTGTTTGCTATTAATATCTCCGGTTCGTAACTCGTATGTTTGGTATTTTTATTTACTGATTACTAATTTGTAATTCGCATTAGGACTGGTCTTCTTGCTGACAACCATACATTTTTGTGTTCAGCAATTGATGCTTAGTCTTTCCTTCTTGCTTTTCTTTACTATCTTCAGTAAAGATTCTTTATCTTCCTTTCTATGTCTACTATCAACACTGTGTCATCTGCATATCTTATGTTGTTAAGGTTGTAGGCGCGTATAATGAATCCTGGCCGACCTTCTAATTCTCTCAGAATTTCCTCAATATATAAGTTGAATTTGTTCCATGAGAAGACACGTCAGTCTGAAACACCTTTCTATTTTTGTATATTTATTTAATTCATTTTCGGTCCGTATACAATAGTTTGCGACGAGTATAAGGGATTTAATTTTTTTTTGTAGATTGAAAAGAATATTTAAGAGTTTTGGAGATTAACAAAGTCGGCCGACCAAGAAGTATGTTCCAGGATTGAACAGGGGTCAGTTATCAAGTTTTTGGTTGCTGAAGGGTGCAAATCAGTTGAAATTCATAGGAGAATGTTAACCTGTGTATGGTGCTATATGTTTCAGCCAAAAAATGTCTACAAGTAGGCTAAATTGTTTAAAGAAGGACGGAGCAGTGTTGAGGATGAAGACAGGCCCGGGAGGTCTCCTGAGGTGATCGAATCAGTCAATGACCTCATTCAGTCTGACAGAAGGGTGGCAGTGGATAACATTGCAAGGACTTTAAGCCTATCTGTTGGAACAGCACACAAAATTTTTCATGATGACCTTGCCCACTCGAAGGTCAGCAGCCGGTGGTGCCAAACGGTGCAGACCATCAACGAGCTGGGCTGGAAACTCTTCCCTCATCTCCTTACAGCCCAGACCTTGCCTCTTCAGACTTTCACCTGTTTGGTCCCTTGAAAGCGTTCATGAGAGGCACGAAGTTTGAAAGTGATGATGAAGTGAAAAGTGCTGTGAACGATTGGCCGTGACATCAGTCCAAAGATTTTTACGCTGAGGGAATACGGAAGCTTGCGCACGGATAAGAAAAGTGTGTGACACTGCTGGGAAACTACGTTGAAAAAAAAGTAGGCTTCTATCTGTATAAGAAGTTCTTATAACGAAAATTTCACCTTATTTATTGAATGACCCTCGTAGAAGTTCGTACACCGAAAAATTTACCTTAATTATTGAATGACCCTCATAAAAGTCATTATACAGAAAAAGTCACCTTAATTATTGATTGGCCCTCGTAGAAGTCCTTATACCGAAAAATTCACCTTATTTATCGAATGACCCTCGTAGAAGTCCTTATACCGAAAAATTCACCATATTTATCGAATGACCCTCGTAGATGTCCTTATAGCGAAGAATTCACCTTATTTATCGAATGACCCTCGTAGATGTCCTTATAGCGAAGAATTCACCTTATTTATCGAATGACCCTCGTAGATGTCCTTATAGCGAAGAATTCACCTTATTTATCGAATGACCCTCGTAGATGTCCTTATAGCGAAGAATTCACCTTATTTATCGAATGACCCTCGTAGATGTCCTTATAGCGAAGAATTCACCTTATTTATCGAATGACCCTCGTAGATGTCCTTATAGCGAAGAATTCACCTTATTTATCGAATGACCCTCGTAGATGTCCTTCTAGCGAAGAATTCACCTTATTTATCGAATGACCCTCGTAGATGTCCTTATAGCGAAGAATTCACCTTATTTATCGAATGACCATCGTAGATGTCCTTATAGCGAAGAATTCACCTTATTTATCGAATGACCCTCGTAGATGTCCTTCTAGCGAAGAATTCACCTTATTTATCGAATGACCCTCGTAGATGTCCTTATAGCGAAGAATTCACCTTATTTATTGAATGACCCTCGTAGATGTCCTTATAGCGAAGAATTCACCTTATTTATTGAATGACCCTAGTAGAAGTCCTTATAGCGAAGAATTTACCTTATTTATCGAATGACCCTCGTAGATGTCCTTATAGCGAAGAATTCACCTTATTTATCGAATGACCCTCGTAGATGTCCTTCTAGCGAAGAATTCACCTTATTTATCGAATGACCCTCGTAGATGTCCTTATAGCGAAGAATTCACCTTATTTATCGAATGACCCTCGTAGATGTCCTTATAGCGAAGAATTTACCTTATTTATCGAATGACCCTCGTAGATGTCCTTCTAGCGAAGAATTTACCTTATTTATCGAATGACCCTCGTAGATGTCCTTCTAGCGAAGAATTCACCTTATTTATCGAATGACCCTCGTAGATGTCCTTCTAGCGAAGAATTCACCTTATTTATCGAATGACCCTCGTAGATGTCCTTATAGCGAAGAATTCACCTTATTTATTGAATGACCCTCGTAGATGTCCTTATAGCGAAGAATTCACCTTATTTATCGAATGACCCTCGTAGATGTCCTTATAGCGAAGAATTCACCTTATTTATTGAATGACCCTAGTAGATGTCCTTCTAGCGAAGAATTCACCTTATTTATCGAATGACCCTCGTAGATGTCCTTCTAGCGAAGAATTCACCTTATTTATCGAATGACCCTCGTAGATGTCCTTCTAGCGAAGAATTCACCTTATTTATCGAATGACCCTCGTAGATGTCCTTCTAGCGAAGAATTTACCTTATTTATCGAATGACCCTCGTAGATGTCCTTCTAGCGAAAAATTCACCTTATTTATCGAATGACCCTCGTAGATGTCCTTCTAGCGAAGAATTCACCTTATTTATCGAATGACCCTCGTAGATGTCCTTCTAGCGAAGAATTCACCTTATTTATCGAATGACCCTCGTAGATGTCCTTCTAGCGAAGAATTCACCTTATTTATTGAATGACCCTGTTAGATGTCCTTATAGCGAAGAATTCACCTTATTTATCGAATGACCCTCGTAGATGTCCTCATAGCGAAGAATTTACCTTATTTATCGAATGACCCTCGTAGATGTCCTTATAGCGAAGAATTCACCTTATTTATCGAATGACCCTCGTAGATGTCCTTATACCGAAGAATTCACCTTATTTATCGAATGACCCTCGTAGATGTCCTTCTAGCGAAGAATTCACCTTATTTATCGAATGACCCTCGTAGATGTCCTTCTAGCGAAGAATTCACCTTATTTATCGAATGACCCTCGTAGATGTCCTTATAGCGAAGAATTCACCTTATTTATTGAATGACCCTCGTAGATGTCCTTATAGCGAAGAATTCACCTTATTTATCGAATGACCCTCGTAGATGTCCTTATAGCGAAGAATTTACCTTATTTATCGAATGACCCTCGTAGATGTCCTTGTAGCGAAGAATTCACCTTATTTATCGAATGACCCTCGTAGATGTCCTTATAGCGAAGAATTCACCTTATTTATCGAATGACCCTCGTAGATGTCCTTATAGCGAAGAATTCACCTTATTTATCGAATGAACCTCGTAGATGTCCTTATAGCGAAGAATTTACCTTATTTATCGAATGACCCTCGTAGATGTCCTTATAGCGAAGAATTTACCTTATTTATCGAATGACCCTCGTAGATGTCCTTATAGCGAAAAATTCACCTTATTTATCGAATGACCCTCGTAGATGTCCTTATAGCGAAGAATTCACCTTATTTATCGAATGACCCTCGTAGATGTCCTTATAGCGAAGAATTTACCTTATTTATCGAATGACCCTCGTAGATGTCCTTATAGCGAAGAATTTACCTTATTTATCGAATGACCCTCGTAGATGTCCTTATAGCGAAGAATTCACCTTATTTATCGAATGACCCTCGTAGATGTCCTTATACCGAAGAATTCACCTTATTTATCGAATGACCCTCGTAGATCTCCTTCTAGCGAAGAATTTACCTTATTTATCGAATGACCCTCGTAGATGTCCTTATAGCGAAGAATTTACCTTATTTATCGAATGACCCTCGTAGATGTCCTTATAGCGAAGAATTCACCTTATTTATTGAATGACCCTAGTAGAAGTCCTTATAGCGAAGAATTCACCTTATTTATCGAATGACCCTCGTAGATGTCCTTATAGCGAAGAATTCACCTTATTTATCGAATGACCCTCGTAGATGTCCTTATAGAGAAGAATTCACCTTATTTATCGAATGACCCTCGTAGATGTCCTTATAGCGAAGAATTCACCTTATTTATCGAATGACCCTCGTAGATGTCCTCATAGCGAAGAATTCACCTTATTTATCGAATGACCCTCGTAGATGTCCTTATAGCGAAGAATTTACCTTATTTATCGAATGACCCTCGTAGATGTCCTTATAGCGAAGAATTCACCTTATTTATCGAATGACCCTCGTAGATGTCCTTCTAGCGAAGAATTCACCTTATTTATTGAATGGCCCTCGTAAAAGGAGCAACATGATTAATCGAATCACGAACCTGTGCAAATGAATTAAGTAAGATATAAGGGATCAAATATTCTTAAATGCTACAAAGAAAAGAACCTCGTGGAGAGCCATGATCTTTCACTGGATATAATTGTAATGGTTGATGTGAGGAGGATTACGATATTCCAATTCTATAATCCTATAATTCTTGCCAGCCGACTTTGTCAACATTCAAGGCCTGGCCTGTAAAATCCCCCATCATAATATTTTAGCTTTCAAGTTTGACACCATACTCTTTAAGTTAATTGTCTAAGGTAAAATTGCATGTCCCCTCCCACCTCCCCCCACCAATAAGATACGTGGAATTCATATTTACGATCATTTAGTTAAGATGATGAATTCATTCCACCGGTCCAGGAAATAACTTTCTTCTTCCGCCATACTTTCTCTTTGTAGTAGATATATAGACGCTCGAAGTGAATGGACATGTTGTTTTCATTTCTCAAAGAAAGCGATGTCGTATCTTTTAAAAAGGGAAGTCTTTAATTATTAATTTTTTTATTCTTATATTTCTAAGTCGATATTTTAATTTTGTTTTATCTTTAAAATAATCATCATGCTTCGCCCACCCGACGGTTGCTCGGAAATCCATCGACAATCCCACCCTACACAATTTCTGTGGATGTAATCGAACGTCAAGGACTTCTTTGGAAAGCTGCTATAAGCGTGCTTCGCAGGAAGATGGCTAAACACGGCTCAAGTCGTAACGTGAATAACCGATTTTCCCTTCCCAGAGTAGCTTACCAATTTTACTGTCGTAGACTGGTTGCCATTTTTCCTGTAAACATAGAAAACATGGCTCATGTAACGATTTGCAGGTTTTGTTTTTCTATTTTCTATTTAATGGTAAGGGTTTATTAGCTTCTAGTAATTGCTAGTAGTATGTGGAATGTGATGAACTATTGCGTTAACTTTTATTATTAAATGATGCGATGTTCTGATAATAGCAGAAGTAAAATATACTTAGGTAGTTTTAAAACACGATTGAATAATCACAAGACCACGTTCAAACTAGAAAAACTTTAATATAGCAGTAAACTATAAAACTACACATAGAAATGAAAAGGAAATAATGGCGGAAACCAACACGGGATGTAGAAAATATTTTTAAAGCAACGTTGGTGATGTCTAAAGATTGTGCCAAGAAAAAAGTTACATTTAGTATTATTTCCAGAACGACAAATGCTACTAAATGAAAGATCTGAAATAATATCTGGATGTAGACACATTAGAAAATATTTTTAGGTTCAAACCTGGATGAAAGGATTCCCAATGACAAACCACTTCCTACTTTGAACTTCCGGTTATAAAAGCATTAACCGTTTAGCCATCAGTCAAAACAAATCGCCAGACGAAACTGAAAAGGTCGAAACCATTTTAACGTAACTGGCTGATCTTCCATATACATTTTCCATTTGTAAAAGAGTTATTACACTAATTAGCGTAATAACTCGTTGGCAAATGGAAAATATTCAAAAGTTCAACAATATAATTGTATATTTTATTATGACCAGAAACTAAGTAATTAAATAATCAATATATATATATATATATATATATATATATATAGTGTATCGAGGCAGCAAATAATTTTCTAAATATATACTATTAAATATAAGAGACAATGAATGTCTATTATGTTTAATCATGAGCCGTTCTAAACGTCGTATTTTGGCTTTAATTTCAGGTGAAAATAAAGACAAAAAACCTCCAACATTGATGGTGATGGTGGATGTTATTGTATTACAGTCTAAATAACATCTCTGAAGATGGCTCATGTGAGCCGAAAGCTTAGAAACAAATTAATAAAAAATTATCCAAATGCCCACCCTGTATATATATGTGTGTGTGTTTATGTCTATATATATATATATATATATATATATATATATATATAACTTTCTTGAAGCCACCTAAAATAAAATAACATTTTTTTATATTTTTTTATTTTTAATACTAAATCTATATTACCTTTTACACAGAAAGACTAATTTTGTTTAGTTTTTAGCAGAGCCCTTATAATATAATAATTCGGTTCTCTTTGTACTAAGCCGCTTTAAATTTAGTTTCTGAAATTTTAAAAATGATTAAAATTAAATTTGATTCGTGAATTGCAAATATCCTTTATATATTTAAGTGTGTGTGTGTGTGTGTGTGTGTGTGTGTGTGTGTGTGTGAACAGCACAATTCTTTATAAACATATCTGAGAATTAAAAAGAAAACCAAATCACACCAGAAATATCATGGAAAATACGGAAAAACAACATCAGCCTACAATAAGTAGTCTGGAAATTGAAAACTGAAACGCAGAAATAATTACCTCCCCCCTCGGGCCAAAGGAAACTATTAAATAAATGATTAGAGCTTATCTAAGAATGCAAACACGAAAACAATTTTTTGCTACGCTACTTACAAATTGAAAACTGAAAAATAACACGGATAAACGAAAATATTCAAATAAAATGAAATAAATAAGCAAAAACAAGTAAACTAAATAAATAATAAACAAACTACAAAACAATGAACGCAAAGACAAACACAAGGAAACGTAGTATGACAACTACAATAATATAATTAATGATAAAAAAAAAAGTTGATCAAAAACACTATAAATAACCCAAAAACTGCATTCAAATCCGCAAATATTAACTCTAAATAACCCTTAGAATATGCTCACTTAATAACTCCTAGAATAATTCGAAACACAACTGTTACCGCTCACCAAAATAACCATTAGAATAATACAATAGACTTACTACTTATTTACTTGTTTCGGCATTCACTCTGGTCGGGTTGAGCCGGCTTCCCCACGATCGCGAACCACATCTCGGACCATCGCAGCCCATGTTCGCCGATCCTGAGCCAGGTCACACGAAATGGAGAGCCAGTCGCGGTTCCATCGTAGAAGACCAACTTCCTGTGGGCCCGATAGTGCCGCTAGGTCATCCTTGATAGCCGTCGCCTACATATTCAGCTGCCCACCAACACGTTTGCACCATCCAGTTAGAGAAGAGGGAAGAAGGACATCGCGAATGAGCTCTCCCTCCGGACGTCTAGCTGCGTACCCGAATCATAAACCAATATACAATCGACTACCCACAAAGTATAACTGACCTGTATATATAGACATGCAAAAACACAACGCACCAGGTCTTGATAATGTCTGTTGCCTCTGTGTTTGACTGATTGCATTGCGTAGACTACACTTATGAATTCACGTTCATTTTTTGTTTCAATGGTTGAATTAAATTTGTTTTCATTTATTTCACAATAACAATATCTGTTGCTGTTATTTTTTTTTTCAGTATTATTTTGTTCACTATCTCCTGGGAATAAAAGCTAATTTTATTTTCTTATTTTTCTGATGCAACGTATTTTTTTTTGCGCTAGTCTTTTTATTATTTTTGTTCTTTTCTTAATTTTAATTTTGTGCATAATTGTTTACGCTTTGATTTCTTTATTCTTAAAACCCTTGTCTTTAAGCTCATCGTTAAAAGTTTATTTCCCAGTTTAATTTTTATATTACGCTTTTCTATATTATTTGTCAAGATTATCTTTTGTTTTGGGGTCATATTGTTGTTTTTGATAGGCGAACTGTTGTTTTTGTGTTTTTTACGCGTGTTTGATTTGATTTTTTTCAGTACTTCTTTCTTTTTCAATACTTTTTGTTAATTTTGTTAATTTTATTTTTTTAATTTACAAGACTCCTCTTTTTGTGTTGTTTTATTCGTGTCTTTGATGTAAATTTCTTTTATTTTTACTCGTTAAACATATTTGTAATTGTCATGGTGGAACACACCTATTCCTCAGATAATGGACTCTCCTTTTTATATTAATAAAAGTTAACGGGAAAGTAAATCAAAAAGTTCTGGGAAAGTTCATAGGAGTTCTAAAGAGTTTTTTAAGGTTCTATTGGAGTTCAGTAGAACTACTATGCAGTTGATATTAGTCGGCAGTTAGCCGAATACTAAGGAGTCAGCTTTTCAGTGGGAGATTACCAAGTTCCTAACGCTTAGGGTGCATTAAATCGATTAGCAACCCACATAGCACGATTATGACTTTCAGTACGAAAACTACTCCACAACAATAATATATTTCGTCTGCTGACAAACCTAGATTTTCTCTTCCGTATTATTTTTTTTTTCATTCTGACGATATGTGCGTTAAATTAATTTTATTTTTCCCTTTGACTTTGTAGACTTTAATTAGTCTGATAATTAGCTTTTTACACTTTCTTTTTTATCGTTTTTCAACTGTTTATTTTTTTAATTCCTAGTTTTGCATACAATAAAAATTAAAAAAGACGCAATCCTTTAAACAATGACCGACAAAAAAAAAGTCCCACCAAATTAAAAAGAGGGAAATACCATCAACGACGAAATGAAAAATGAAAAAGTATGTTGGCCAAAATGGCCAAAATTCCGAAATAGGAAAAAACACCAACCAAAAAAGACAACCCAGAATAAAAATGTCAATAAAAGCAATATCAACAACAGTAACAAAAATAATTTAGCGTCTAGCGAATCATCTTTTTGCGAGAAGTTTACCCCAAAGGAGATAATTAACCTTACAAAGTTCTTTGAGAGAGCCTAGTGTTACGGACATCTTATCGAAGATGAGCTCTCGGTAGACAACCAAAATTTGCAGAGTTTAAAAAAGAATTGTGTTCGCTTTATAGTCGAAAAGCGTTCGTGCAAAATTCATCGCTCCACAAAAGACACCATGACGTCTCTAGGGGTTAAACTACAAATATTAATCAAGGCTAAAATAACATTTGTGTGGGACGTACTGTTACCCACGCATGCCGACTGTGAGGACACCTCCTGTCGAGATCATATAACCAAGGACCTCATAATCCACACTGAATATGAGGTCAGGTGAAGTACCGAGTATCAGTACACGAGATACTTCCTAGAGAATCAGAAGGGAACTTGTGCGGTATACACAGTGCTATTTTGAAATTTGAAATAGTGCTAGATCGAAAAGCTTTTATCTGTATTCCCAACCCTCTGAAGTTAACAGTTAACAGTCTGTTATTTTCGTCTCGCCTGCGACGGAGACTGGTGTGGTAAAACTCGCTGGGATCCTTTTGTGCGGTCTCCTTTTTTTTTTCCATGATAATGAACTCGACTGGAGTATACATATACTCCTGCTATAGACTGTTACCGAGAGATACCGGAACATACCGGAAGATACCGAGGTTTCACGGAGAATACAGCGTTAGTAATTTATAGTAGCTCTGAGTTCCACTCAGACAGAAGATTAATGCACAGCACCCGTCGGCTTCCGACGGGAACATACTACGGCTTCACTTCAGAGACTTGTATATATACTTCGTACTAACTTGTATTCCTGGATTACTAACTTGTATTCCTGGATTACTAACTTGTATTCCTGGATTACTAACTTGCGTTCAAGTTTGTATCCTTTACGTTAATATACTTATTTTTTTATCTCGAATTCTGGTTGTTGTTCATTTATTTTGTGCGGTTTCCTTTCCCGGAATTCACAACAGATCCAATGCGCGGCCCATATTTCCCGAAAAGCTGCTTGTGCGGGCGTTAGAAAGACCAGAGGGAAGCTCCCAACAGCGGTACTACTGTCTCCGGAAGCCCCCACGTGTAATTTTTCCTTTTTCCCTAAAACTCGGCTCGTATCTTAATTTCATTGCTCTCATTTGTCGGCGTAGCTGGCTGGGTCATTGACGCTGGGTCTGGTAAAGGGAGTGGGGCTGTGAGTGTCTTCGTGACATTTTCTCCCCTGACGTTCTTCGGCGAAGAAAATCTGAATAAAAATAACTTTTGTTCAGAGAGGCTCCCTATTTTTGCTGAGACCTCCCTGTATAGAGCTCTAAAATTAACGTTCCCCTGTTACATTGGAGGCCTGTTTCTTGACGGCACTATCAAAAGTTAGATGTACCAAGGTATAGAGGGACAGGCCGTTGGTGTCATTACTCAGGCCGTGTTTAATGCAGATTTCCAACCCTAATCGGATTGATCATATCTCCCTGGTTGGCTTGTATAAACAGCTGAGGTCTGAGGTCAGAGACGCGTTGGGCGAATCCCGTTCGCGATTTTCAGCGTCTCGGTGTGGATGTTTGTTATGTACACGAAAAAGGGTTTTCAACATGCGACCTGAATATACGCTATTGAAAAGGTTTGCCCTCTGGACGATCGAGATGTATTTCCTAGTTAGTGAGCAAGTTTTTAAATGCGACGTATGTCTTTGTTTTCGCAGTTCAGGCGGACATGATTTGCGTGCTAGATGTTAAAGGACAATTCTTTTCCTCTCCTTGGGGATTATGCGCCCAATGACCATACAGGGCGGCCTGATTTTTTTTCGGCACCTCGAGCCGTTTTTTGAAGACGTCTCATCGGATAGTTTTAGTGAGTGATTGGAACGTCGTCCTTAACCCCGATTTAAATCGTAATAGGGGAAAATTGGGTAATAACAACCCGGATGTGAAGCCATTTCGGAACTTTATCGGCAAGTGCGATCCTGTCGATTAATATCGGAATGAGCACTATGGGAGGAACTATAGACCGTATTAATACGGATATCTAGGCTTCTATGGTGTATTTTACCTGCCTCGATGTAGGATTCTTAGGTTGTCCAAGTTTACTCGGATAATAGGCTCTGAATTAGAGTAAATTTAAATAAGCTTAAGCCAAGAACGGCTGGCTACTAAAAATTGAATATATTATTATTTGTTGAGATGAAACCAGTATGGTTGAAACTTAGGTAATGAATAAGTAGTGAATATTTCTCTCTCTCTCTCTCTCTCTCTATATATATATATATATATATATATATATATATATAATTTTTTTTACTCTACGTGTTCAGTTCTTTGAATTGTGCATTGATTACATTTTTTTAAAGTAACCGCCTGGTCTGACCAGTATTTTTTTCAATGATATATATATATATATACTATAGTCATCCGCGGACAGATCTGTTTCGCTGTATCACAGCTCATCATTACGGTTAGACTCCGATTGCTTTTTAACCTAGTATTGAAACCCGACCGAATTGGCGTCAGTCGTCGATTCTACCTCTGGGCTACGAGCGTTCAGTAGAAGAAGGCAGACTTTTTGCGCGTATATCATTATACACGCCCAATAGCCATCGTGCTCTAGTTCATTATTGAATGAGCGATGCGTATATGCCGGAGTAGCTACTGTTTTCAAAGTCTCTATATATATTCAATGTTATATATATATATATTTTAATCATTTCACCCCAAGCAAGGCATTCCACTGCCACTATTGCGCTTGGGGCTACATAGGGGAAGGTAAATAGAAAGAGTGGTTAGATATAGGAAATGTCAGAAGGGGGTGATAGATAGTTGGGTGGGTGTGAAGAGTGTTTGAAAGAATGGAAGCGGGTTAGTTTGTTAGGAGGTGTCTATTGACCTTACTTTTAAACTCCTGGAGATTGTAGCCGTCGGGGAAGCAGTCATGTGGAAGAGAATTCCACAGTCGGGAAGTGCGAGAAAAGAAACTGTTGGAGTAGAAGTTGCGGTCGCATTTTATCGGTTTCACTGTAAAAGGGTGGGATCTAGTTGCTAATCTACTATCTCGTACAAATTCGAACCTAGGAGGCAGCAGTGATCTAAGTTCATCGGAGCAGAAGCCGTGAAAGTATTTATAGAAGAGACACAGGGAAGCCACGTCGAGAGAGAGACTGCAGGCGGTCTGCTAAGTCGGTATCGATCACATTACAGACCCTCCGCTGTACCTTGTCGAGAAGCCCAAGGAGAATAGCAGGGGCACCCGACCAGATATGGTAACAGTATTCAATGCATGGATGTCCGAGAGGAGCCTGTGTTCTGTGAAATGCTGAACCACTTCGGCGTTGATAATGGCTTCGAACACTTTGCCAAAGATCGGAAGAAGGCTGATAGGTCGGTAATTTGCGGGGTCCGAGGGTTCTCCAGTGTTTTTAAATATAGGAACTACAGAGGAAGAATTCCAACAGACAGGAAGGCAGGAAGCAGATAGGCAGAAGTTGTAGAGCTTAGAAAGTACAGAGGAAAGTTCAGGGGCACATTTCTTTAAGACTATGATTGGGATTTCGTCCCCTCCGCTCGCTTTGTGAGGGTCAAGTTTCGATATTATCTTAGACACAAGCGAAGGTGTAATATGGACGTCATTCAGTTGAGCATCAGTTCTAGGTGAGAAGTCGGGAGTAGAAACTCCAGACGAGTCCAGTCTCGAATTATTCGAGAATCTGCGGGCAAAGCATTCAGCCTTGTCCGCTGGGGAGGTGAGGACCTCAAAGTTGCTTATTAGTGGGGGTATTGTGGACTTGCTCTTGTTAAGTACTCTTTTACAGAGCCGCCAGTAGTCTTTGGTGCCGAACTTAGAGGATGCTCTGCGTTGCTTCATTCTGGCAGCAAATAACATCTTAGCTTCGTTAAGTATCTTTTTACACTTATTACGAGCTGAAGCAAAAAGGCGTCTGTTTTGATCCGACGCGTAGCTACGATAGAGTCGGAAGAAATGATTCCGATGGGCAATGGCGGCCTAGCAAGCGGGCGAGAACCATGGAGACGAATGAGATTTAAGCTGAAATTTCCTGGCAGGAATGAAAGCATCGATGCCAGCCTTAACCCAGGAGGAGACCTCGGATGCACATTCTTCGATGGGAAGACTAAAAACGTTGTTCATGGGACGTCACAGAGGAAGTCTCGGAACGAATCCCAGTCTGCTCTTTGGTAGCAGTAGGATATTCTACTTGTCTGGGTTTCTTGGGCTGGGTGGGAGTGGAATGAAATGTTGACGGAAACTACGGTGTGGTCAGAGTTACCAAGTGGGCAGAGTTGTCTGGTAATGCAAGAGTCTGGGATGGAAGTGAAGCAGAGGTATAGCAGTGAGTCCCTTCCGTTAGGGTTGGCGGAGAAATACGTGGGGAAGTTCACCACTTGCGTAAGGGATTGGGTGATTGAAAAATTCATGGTGTGGACACCAGCAGGGTCGGTAATAGAGTTCTCCAGTCACTTGGTGTGGTGGGCGTTAAAGTCACCAAACACGAATATATGGGCAGAGGGATGGGAAGAAATGGCTTCGTCAATATTGTCAGAGATACTGTCAAGTAACGAACAGTCAGGGGAGGAAGGGGAGGGGTAGAGAAAGAAGAGATAGCTAATCGAGCTTAGAAATGAGAGGCGGAAGCACATGAAAGAATGATCCGGGGATTCAAGGGATGTCGCCCTAGCTAGGGGAAGGTGTTCGCTGACATACACACCAAGCCCATGTATATGAACATTGGAGTCCTTCCTGAAAAGAGGAAGGTAGCCAGGAACGTTAAACTCAGAAGAGGGGATAGAAGGGTTAAGGTTAGTTTCACATAGGCCCAAGATATCAGGTGAGTTAGTGTGAAGGAATGAATCAACGCTGAGGAAGTTAGTGCGGATATCACGTATGTTAGTGTAAGAGATGCAGACGGGTTTGGGCGTTTTCGGACTAGCTGGTTTAGCTTTGCTATTATGTTTGCTTTTTTCCATAGTGATTCAGTTAAGGAGTGGTCTTAGAATAAAGTTAGTCGGTCACTTGTTTGCAGCATGTGAAGGATGGAGACTGGCGCGGCCTACAACATAATGTTGCCTCGAGGGTGATCACCAAACGTTCATGCAGGGACGCCCGTCCATGCGCGATATGGCACTACAAGAACCACGGTATTATTCAACTGTTGATCAGAGCAGCCTCTCAAGACGCTACGCAAGAGTTCGGGCTCCTAATTACCAGTCGGAAGCAGCAACCAGGAAACTGCCAACCCGGTACCCTCAGAATGTAAAAACTTTGACACCATACTCCGTTACTGCAAACAGCTTCCAGGTGAACTAACACTAAGACCGAAGAAGGGAGGTAAACCGGAAACCCCTTCCTGAACAAGAAACAAGGCGATCACCTATATATATATATATATATACACATATTCAATGGTATACATATATATATATATATATATATATATATATATATATATAAGATCACCAACAAGTATACTTATATTACGCATATTTCTTTTCTGACTTTTATTTTTGGGCTTTAGTGTTCATAAAGAAGCTATGAATTGTCACTTTATCTCTTACATATAAGTTAGTAAATATATAACCGCACTATATAAGGTTGTATATCTACGAATTTTAGTTTCATATTGTCACGTGAGAAAAAAAGGAAAGAAGATAATTCTGTGCCATTCTCTGATTCTAGATTAGGTGTTTATATTTAAAGGAACAATTTCACTTCCGGTGTTGATTTTGTCTTTTTGAAAGTTCCCCAGCCAGATTCTGAGGCATGTGCTAACGAGTGCATCATAAACATTTTATCAGATGAAAATCCTGGTCTCCTGATATATAATGGAAGTGTCTTGCTCGCTCCATCATTTAATTGAACAAAAAAGATATTGCAAGTCTGATTAAAAGAAATGGAAACTTTTCTTTCTTGCATTCGAAAACTTCCACTTGCTTTTCTTTCTGATTTAGCGATAAAATTTGCAAAATCTTGTTAGCAAAAAACAAGATAATGTTTTTGACACCTGATTTACTAATCGTGAAAATCTTTTTTGCCTTCTTGCTGGGATGGAAGCCACGAAAGCAGGTAATCAGATAAAATGTGACTTTTTTCATAAAATACAAACAAAAACGTGTTGTTATTTCAAATCTGAAGAAAGGCTATAGTAAGTTTTGTCGTTTTTTTATTTAATTTGATTTACATTTGCCCCGATTGAAAGTAAATGGTGTCAAACTCAGAATTATTTTATTGAACTTCCAAACGAATTTGTTTCTCGCCACAATAAGAAAGCACGACATTCCCGTCAAGAAAAGAGAAATGTTAAAGAGAACCATTTGACAGGCACACAGTCAGTTTTTTAAACTGTTTTATTCTTCATCGATCTGTATTTCTGTCATCCTAATCTTGGTTAGGAGAATACGTCCCAGAATACGTACCGCGATCCGTAACAAAAAAAAGGTACCATAAACCGTAAGAAAAAAATAACATAAACCGTACCAAAAATAAACATACTATAGACCGCACCAAAAAGAACGTGCCATAAACCGTACCAAAACAATATACATTAAACCGTACCAAATACATGCATGTCTAGTACCATCGATAGAAATCAATAAGGACCTACTGGAACGATGGATAAGTAACCATGTCAGGTCCAGCGCCTCTAATGCATGCCCTTACTAATCGTTAGAGACCATGACAGGAAATCCACGGAAAATTACCTTCGTTCCTAATACAACCCCATCAGCGGTTCACACACCGATCCTTTTCCGTTACTATTGGAAGAAGAGGATGAAATAAGACCTCGAACGAGACGTCACACTGGGTATAACTGAACCACTTCCAATGGGCACTACTACAACTTGGCGCTCAAAAAGGGTAGTTGCAATAAAAAATGACGGCTACCCCAGACGCACAGTAGAATTACAAGAAGCGAACGCTACCCTCATTAGGGAAACCTATTACATCTATTGCCATTTAATCAGGTCTCCATCGTTCCGGCTTGTATAAGTTCTGGATGCATATAACGGGTAGCAGAGATTGCCGCTTTTACCAGTCGGACAAGATGTTACTACATTTATCATGGAATTAGACCGGTACAAATACCTTCGTGCTCCATAAGGATTTCACGCGTCTGAAGACTATTGTCGGCTGCTTAACTTCGGTAATCGTATACTGAAAATTTGCAATTCCAATATTAAAAGTACAAAAGCCAACAAATTCTTACATTGGCAACTCAAGCGCAACGTACTGTCGTAGGTTTAATTGTCACTTGAAGAAACTTATTGCAATTCGTGCACTTATCGATCATTATAGTGCAAGATACGTACAAAACAATAATAATAATAATAATGGTTATAATAGTTTATATATACTTTTCTGATGAAGACCTCGTAAGCTTTAACGTTTACATCTGGCGTTATGTTGGACTGATTCAAACATTCAGCCAACATTGATATTTAAATGCAATGTCAATCGTTATCTACCTACGTTTCGGCATTCACCCTGGTCGGGTTGAGCAGGCTTCCTCCCAAGTGATGGAGAAAGATTCGTTGGGATTTGTTTAAGAGCAGGGTCCTCAGTCCTAACCTGTATAGACCTTAGGCACTTTTAATTATCCCGCAACAGGTTACCAATACCAGCTGCAGTAGACTGGTTGCCAGGCAAGAACACAATCTGTCCTGTTATTTAATCCCTAACTGAGTATTAGCGCGTAAGTGAATGCAGGGCATTCAACTGGAATTCGAACTCGGCTCCCCGATTTCTCTTTCCGAGCCTATATCCACTGCACCACAACGCATATCCGTCAAGAATCGTTATCTACTCTTAACTTGATTACTCTTCTATTGTTCTCGCTTCTTAATAGTGTTTCTCTGTTTCCTTAGTCTTTGTGTTAACACAACTTCATTGCCTTGCATGGGTTGAATTTATTAGTAGCATTGTCCCTTCAGGGTGGTGGTGATCACGTTTCTCCGCAATTTTCTTAGGATATGCATTGTTTTCATGTGTCTCACGTGATTTCAGAATTTCCTGTGAGTATTAAATTTTCCGAGCCGTCTTACATCATTATGCAACCTAGAAAATTTAAACTGTGTCTTCCTTATGTTAATTATAAATACCCTTTTTGTTTTCATTTCTCTAAAACTCCGTTATTGCTCAGATGTTCGGTCCATGGTATTCTCAGCATCCTTCTGTAGAACAACATTTCTGTTACTTCAAGTGTTTTCTTCACCTGTGAAGAGACTGTCCAGCATTCACTGTTATATAGGATGACTAATATTAAATAACAGTTCAGTACTCTTTTCTTTGTTTCTATTGCTTCAAGTCTTTTCTTCATTTCAAATGATATTTTTCTTATTTCTTAATAGTTTACTTAGCTTCTAGAAGTAACTTTTTGGTACCTCATTACGCCTTCAAATTTCGGTGTTGCCTGTAAAAATTCCTAGATTTTCGTATTTGATTTTTTAACGAATCTGAATTTCTAGGTTAATATTGATATTCTGATTGCAATTTTCACAATTATAAAGTAATTGTAGAAAATTTCCTATCGCATCGTTAAATATTTGAACTTAAATCTTCAAGAAATTGCTGAAATCATAAGTATGACAAAGGATCATTGTTTACTGAAACGGGTGTAAATGAAATTATTCAAAATGTATAAGGTTTGTCATTTCACTAAAATTTTAATGTACCCTCTATCTTACGATTATTATTATTATTATGTCATTTTTCATCATATTTCGATTTCTGCTTTGGTCTCACTACCAACCAAGTCTGCGGGGAGACCTAAGGCAGGCAGTGGCGTGTTGTTATGGCTCCATTTCATGTTTTTCTATCTTCCCTATCATCTCCAGCATTACATAGATAAAGTTTTCCTTAGTGTGTGGGCTGTACTTAATAAGACAATTTTTTGTATATCTCTTAAGCTGGGGTTTCCAGGGATTCTTTCAATGTGTTGTTTTGTTCCATTTTTTATCATTCCAAGTGCACCTACTATCACTGGCACAACTCTTGTTTTCAATTTCCACATTTTTTCTATTTCAATTTCCAGATCTTTATATTTTGACAGTTTTTCAAATTCCTTGATTGCTATGTTACAATCCGCTGGACAAGCCATATCAATTAATAGACAAGTTTTCTCCTTCTGGTTTTTAACAATAATGTCTGGCCTGTTTGCTTCAATTTTTCTGTCTGTGTAGATGGTGTAATCCCATAGAATGGTTACATTTTCTATTTCTGTAACCGGTGCTGGATGATGTTCATACCAGTGTTTGTTTACAGCTTTTCCATAATGTTTGCACATTGCCCAATGTAAATATTGCCCAACTCTATCGTGGCGATTTTTATATTCGTTTGGGGCAAGCACAGGACAGCCTGAGATTAGGTGGTCTATTGTTTCTTGGTGTTTATCACAAAACCTGCTTTTTGGATCCATATTATTATGCATAATATTTGCCTGAAAGTTTCTCGTGAAAAGACTTTGGTCTTGTTCTGCAAGTATAAATCCTTCAGTTTCAGACTTTAATCCAGATGCACGTAACCATCGATGAGTATTAACTTTGTCAACATTGGATTTATTGGCACGTACTGGATATTGGCCATGCAGAGGTTTGTCTTGCCAGCGCTGTTTCATCTGTTCAAGAGCTTTATCTTTGGCTTTCATTTTCATATTCTTTGCCGCAATAATTGGTTCTTGGCTTCTGTTTTGCTTTTCTACAGAATCTACTAACTGTAAATCTTGTTTGTATTTACTGCCTTCTTTTATTATTGAATATTTTTTCTTTCTTTCTTCATGTTGCCTTACTAACTGTATCATCCAATCCTTTGTTGTTTCTATGTATTTTAGTAAGCCAATAGTTGTTGTCTTGTATGACAATTCCAGCTGAATAAGACCCCTTCCACCTTCTTTACGGGGTATGTATAGACGGTCTACATCAGCCTTTGGATGATGCATCTTATGCTTAGAAAGAAGCTTTCTTGTTTTAGCATCCATTCGCCTGATGTCGTTTAGAGTCCAGTTTAAGATGTTAAAGCTATATTGGACAACTGGGATTGCAAGGCTATTAATGGCAATAACTCTGTTCTGTGAATTTAATTCAGTTTTTAATATCATTCGTAGCCTTCTATAGTACTCTTTACGCACTATTTCTTTCATTTTTTTTATGGTGAATGTTTTCGCTCTCATTTACACCTAGGTATTTATAAGCTTCTTCTGGTTTCAATTCTTTTATTGTTACAGCAGGGTCTAGGCTAATTGAGGATGTTTCTTGTATTGATCCACGTAAAACTGTAGCTTTAGCACATTTATTCAAATTAAATTTCATTCCAATGTCTTCGCTGAAGCATTTTACAGTTTTGCAGAAGACCTTCCAGCTCATTATCATTCTTAGCATATAACTTTAAGTCATCCATGTAAAATAGATGGCTTATTTTCTTTTGGCCTATTTTATAACCACATTCTGTCTTATTAAGTTGACTGGTTAGTGCTATTAATGATATGCAGAATAGTAAGGGAGATAAAGAATCACCTTGAAATATACCTCTTTTGATGTTTATTTCATCAGACTTATAGGTTCCATTTATATGATTGAGGTAAAGGGTTGTTTTCCATATAGACATGCACTGTTTGATGAAATTGACGATGACGGGCGATATCTTGTATATATTTAAAGTCTTTAAAATCCAGTCATGTGGCACACTATCGAATGCCTTTCGGTAGTCTATCCAGGCAGTACTAAGATTTTTCTTTGTACTGTAGCAGTTTTCCAGGATCATTTTGTTAATAGCAATTGGTCTTTACAACCATAACAGCCACGTTTGCACCCTTTTTGTTCAAGCGGTATCATGTCATTTCTTTCTAAGAATAAATATGTCTGTTTTGTTAAAATAGATGTTAATAGTTTATATGTTGTCGGAAGACATGTAATTGGTCTGTAGTTTTTCTGTATTATTATTATTATTATTATTATTATTATTTTGTCATTTTTCATCATTTCTGATGGACTATGGTCGCATTACTTGCCAAGTCTTCGGGAAGACCTAAGGCAGGTCGTGGTGTGTTGTTATGGCTCCATTTCATGTTTTTTCTATTTCCTCTAACATCCCTAGCGTTACATAGACAAAGTTTTCCTTAGTGTCTGAGCTGTACTTAATAAGACAACTTTTTGTATATCTCTTAAGCTGGGCTTTCCAGGGATTCTTTCAATGTGTTGATTTGTTTCATTTTTTATCATTCCAAGTGCACCCACTATCACTAGTACGATACTTGTTTCCAATTTCCACATTTTTTCTATTTCAATTTCCAGGTCTTTATATTTTGACAGTTTTTCGAATTTCTTGGTTGCTATGTTACAATCCGCTGAACAAGCCATATCAATTAATAGGCAAGTTTTTCTTTCTGGTTTTTAACAATAATGTCCGACCTATTTACTTCAATTTTTCTGCCTGTGTAGATGGTGTAATCCCATAGAATGGTGACATCTTCTATTTCTGTAACCGGTGCTGAGTGATGTTCATACCAGTGTTTGTTTACATATTTTCCATAGTGTTGCACATTGTCCAATGTAAATATTGCTCCACTCTATCGTGACGATTTTATATTCATTTGGGGCAAGTACAGAACAACCTGAGATTAGATGGTCTATTGTTTCTTGGTGTTTATCACAGAACCTGCATTTTGGATCTACATAATCATGTATAATATTTGCCTGAAAGCTCCTAGTAACATGACTTTGGTCTTGTGTCGCAAGAATAAAGCCTTCAGTCTCTGACTTTAATCCAGATGGACGTAACCATCGATAAGTATTACCTTTATCAACATTGGATTTATTGGCACGTTCTGGATATTAGCCATGCAGAGCTTTGTCTTCCCAGCGTTGTTTCATCTGTTCAAGAGCTTTATCCTTGGCTTTCATTTTCATATTTTTTTGCCGCAATAGTTGGTTCTTGGCTTCTGTTTTGCTTTTCTACAGAATCTACTAAATGTAAACCTTGTTTGTATTTACTACCTTCTTTTATTATTGAATATTTTTCTTTCTTCTTCTTCTTCTTCTTCTTCTTCATCTTCTTCTTCTTCTTCTTCTTCTTCTTATTATTATTATTATTATTATTATTATTATTATTATTTAAATGGTTATCCACTCTGCTAAGGCAGAAATGGTAAATTTATCACTTCCTGAAATTTTTCTCGCCTCGTCTTCTTTTCCTCATTTTTTGTTTATTAAAAATTCGTGTATACGTCTTCAACACACCCAGAATGCTGTTTGCCTGAAATTAAAAATAAGTGAATTTCTCTCTATTGCTACTTTTTAAAAGAATTTGTGGACTGGGGACAGGCAATCTCAATTCGTGAAGTGGGGACAGGCAATCTAAATTTGTGAACAGGGGACAGGCAATCTAAATGTGTGAACTGGGAACAGGCAAGCTAAGTATGTGGACAGAGAATAGACATGCTATTACAATGTGCAAGGCACGTGCTAAGTAACTAAGAAAAATATGGTTATTGTCATATAAAAAATTTTAATATATAAAAGGATTTTCAATGCTAATCAAATACGTAATAGGAAATATCTTTAACAGTACAGAACTTTCCTCAGCATTCTTTACAAACTATAATCCGTGAGTATTCATGCCAAGAGTAGATTTTACCAAGTGACATCCTATCTGCCCAATTCTACAGCTTGTTCTTCATCATTTCATCCTAATTTTAGCAACGTTAATGACCAGTCTCGCACTTTTTTCATTCTTCTAATTTTTCCAATTTCGTTGTAGGTCATTTCAGAAATATTGCAAGCACGCGGTCAATGACAGGCTCTAATGACATCTTCATATTCTATTATTCCGTAAGTTCCATCGCAATGTCTCTTTCGTTTTAGTTTAGTTTCACTCTACGCTCAGCTTGAGAAAGGCCATTAACTAGCAGATCTTATTTTCCATCATGTTTAGGAGGCCTCATCTCCTGAGGTGAATCATTATTATTATTAGCCATATTTCTTTTTCTCTATTTGATTTGTCCGAATTTGTTTATGACGAAATAGTTGTCTTGGAAATCCATCTGAAGTTGAGGATTGACGATAAAGATATTCTACCCAAACGATTACATTAGCTCAGCCAATGTATCTCAATTGCCATAATCGATTTCGATTTGAGGAACTTAGCTTGGATCGATTAATAAATCAAAATTATTTGCTATATTTCTTAGTCGACCAATTTCAGAAAATCAATTTTAAAATCAATAAAGACATCATAAGCTGGGATATACAGAAATATTGTATGAGACAAGGTAACTTTTTTATAATCCTTTCACCCCAAGCAAGGCAGGACCTCCAGTGGTGTTCAGAGGGTTACAGTGAGAGAAAAGAAAAAAAGTCACAGGAGATGTCGAAGAAAGGATAAGAGAAGTATAGAAATCAAGGAGATAGAAGATGGCAATTGCCGTTGCATTTCAACTTTTTGAAATTATAGCTATCAGGAAAGCAAGTAAACGGAAGAGAGTTCCACAAGCGGGAAGTACTAAAAAAGAAACTGTTAGAGTAGAAGAGCCGGTTACATTTAACTATTTCGACAGTAAAAGAGTGTGACATTAATGCCAATCTATTAGCACGCGTAAATAAATGTGGTCGAGACACCAGGGAAAGAAATTTGTCAGAGAAGTAGCCAGGAAAATACTTGTAGAAAAAATGACAAGATGGAAACCACATTGGTTAAAATGTGACTGAAGTCGAGTTGCCATATAAAGACCGATTACATTGCAGATCCTTCTTTGGATTTTGTCGAGAACTTAAAGATGAATAGAAATAGGTTTCTACCAGATACGGCAACAGTATTCAGTGCACAGACTATTTTTTTAATCATTTCACCCCAAGCAAGGCATTCCACTAGTGCACAGGGGGTTACATGGGAGAAAATAATGAGAATGAGTGGTTAGGGGGTTGCAGGTGGAAAGTGATGAGAAAGAGGGGTTAATTATAGGAAATGTCGAAATTTGAGACGGATGAGGATACCGAGGATGAGGATTGGGTAGATGGGAAGAGTGTTTGAGAGAATGGATGCGAGTTAATGTGATAAGAGGTGTCTGTTGAGCTTACATAACTGTGGCAGAGACAAAACAACAGCGCCGTTTAGATGAATGCTATACTCGTCTTCTCAGAAGAGTACTTGATCTTTCATGGCGAAACCACCCATCTCTAGAAATGATATATGGAGACCTACAAAGAGTATCAACCTTAGTTCAAAAGAGACGTGTCCAGTTTGCTGGGCATTGTGCACGTGCCAGAGATGAACTTGTTTCATCGTTTGTATTATGAAGGCACCCATCATCTCACAATTGATCTCGTAAGTTAACCTTTACAGACAGAATACACAGAGATACATCTATTGCCAAGGAAGACCTTACAGGAGCTATGACAAATAGAGAATACTGGAAGGGTGTAGTGAGTTCTATCTTAGCCTAGGCCTCAGGATGATGATGATGATGATGATGATGACCTTACATTTAAATTCCTGGAGATTGTAGCTGTCGGGGAAGCAAGTATACGGAAGGAAATTCCACAGGCGGGTAGTGCGAGAAAAGAAGCTGTTAGAGTAGAAATTACATCTTATCTGTTTCACTGTAAAAAGTGGAACCTAGTTGCTAATCTAGTATCTCGTGCAAATTCATAACTAGGGGGCACAAATGATCTAACTTCATCGGAGCAGAAGCCATGAAATCTATAAAAGAGGCACAGGGAAGTCACATCACGCCAGTGAGAGAGTGACTGCAGCCGGTCTGCTAAGTCGGTATCGATCACATTACAGATTCTCCGTTGTATTTTGTCAAGAACACCCAGGAAAGTACCAGGGACACCCGACAAGATGTAGCAGCAGTGTTCAATACACGGGCGGATGGTAGATTATATATGTGCAGAATGGACTCAGACGGGAAAAACTTCTTGGCCCTGCACAGAGAACCGACTTTCATAGCAGCGGATTTAGCAATGGATTCGATATAGTCATTCCACTTGAGGTCCGCTGAGAGTGTGAGGCCAAGAAGGCGTAGTGTTTTACTCTCTGGGAGGCGAGCCTCTTCTTTGCTAATGGAAGTTAGGAGCGATTGTCTATGCTTCGAAATGGTAGATTTATAAATGTCCAAAATAGATTCCGACGAGAAAAATATCCCTGAACGGGCAGAGTGACTAAACCTTCCTAGCAATGGATGTAGCTATAGATTTGATGTCGTCGTTCCATTTGAGAGAGTGAGGCCAAGGAGGCGAAGTCTGTGGGATACTAGCGTCATAGATACAGTTTCTCTATAGGGGTTGAACGAGAGCAGCTTTGATTTGAAGCATTAAAATCTATCCTGACGATAAAGTCCCGGGGATCTTCTCAAAGGCAAGAAGGCCAAGTTAATTTTTTCAAATATATTATGAGTTAGGAGCAACTAGCATTATTCTCTATTGAAATTAAAGTGTTTTATCTCGCAAGAACATTATCTCAGAGCGTTTTTTTTTCTTTTGTCAAGTTTTTTTCTATAGTATTTTTGCTCTCACCGGCAACGACATTCAGTATTCATTGACTGGACAGTCAGCGTTACAGTGTTTGATATATATAATTTTTTTAATATAGTTTCTTTTCCAGAAAAAAAAACTATTCTCAAATATTTCATGAAACTAATGTGACTTTTCTTCCTCACCTTTTCTTTATGTTAATATGGAAGGTCTACTTTGTTGATTATATCATTATTTCCACTTCTTGTTAACTACACTATGTATTTTAGTTGTTCCTGCTGTGGAAAAAATTTAATTGATGTAGATTTGTTATTTACTAAAACTCGTTGCTTATGATTATGTAGCGTCAGTCTATGAGATCGCATTAAGAGTCTTCTTTAAAACTTAAAAGATATATTCGTTTTAAACAATTTTAATGCTTTGATATAATCACGGTTTTTACCCAATGATAATAGAAATGTTTTTTGCAATCGAAATTACTTTATTGCATCCTGCGAGATAAAGCAATAAATAAACACGTGATATATATATATATATATATATATATATATATATATATATATATATATATATATATATATTGCGATAAAACAGAAATATAAACAAACATTGGTTGAAATATAAGTGAACGTATTTGTAGATAGATAGAAATGTACATAATTTGAGAGCTTATCTATATTACTGAGATTAGGTATTGTAATTACACTATTTGCATTGTTCAGACTGTTTGTCTTATTTTCCTTACCATATTCACGAAGTTTCAGCCCATGTGCGCTCCGGCCTTCTTCAGGTGATCGGAATTTCAAACTGAAACCTTTATTTAAGATAGATAGATAGATAGATAGATAGATAGATAGATAGATAGATAGATAGATAATGACGAGATTGAGATAGATAGATAGATAGATAGATAGATAGATAGATAGATAGATAATGAAAAGTCATAATAGATAGATAGATAGATAGATAGATAGATAGATAGATAGATAGATAAGACGTGCCAGATCAATTGGTCGCTTCCCCTATGCTGATAGGGATCGGAGGTTCGACACACATTTTCATAACAAAAATTTATCGTAAATAATCAGGCCGGTAGAAATAAATATATTTACTGTTTGATTATAAACAGAATATCTACGTAAATACGAGCATCGATCAAAAATAATATTCAAACGAATAATTTCAATTTGTCGGTTGTTTATAACCATTTCGTTAATCTTCATGAATTTCCGTAACATTGTATGTTTACATTTGTTGACATTGTTCAGTGTGTAGATGGTTATTTACGTGAATCGAAAATTGTGTTATATAGACTTCATTTGACGTCGTTTAGACTGTTAGTCATTCGTGGTTGAGAGATCTAAGACGAACCAAATCAATTGGTGCCTTCTCCTATGTTGATATTTTACTTGTCCGATCGACTCAGTTGATTAGAAACTTACATGGCCGATTAAAGTTTATTACTTTACTCGCCCGCGGTCGATTAAAAATCTCGCAATGAAACGTGTTCCTTCAAATATAGAAAAAGGAAATCTGATTCTTTTTACAACCCAAAAATATGCCACTGAAGATTTACAAGTTACTTAGAATGACTTTTGGTCTTATGCATGGGGCCTGATTTACGTCGAAATGTGTGGTTAAACAAAAGACAGTGATACTCCGCAATCATCCAAGCAAGATTTGACAAATGGAATTGACAAGCTCCTGTCTCGCATTTATTGTCCCGGTCAGCGTAAACATTCTTTTAATTAACGCTTCCAGAGTGGAGCCAAAATATCTCTGTCGTCTAGATAAAAGACGCTCACAGGTTTTTAGAAATTCATTTGGAAATATATTATCATTGATTCAACATTTATATTTCCTCCTCGCTTACTAAAAGTAAAAAAGAATATTTGAAAGAAAGTAAAATGACGGACACTTCTTTCAACCACGCACCGAAAAACAAATTATATAAGTAATTTTTTTTATAGAAAATCGTTGAGAAAATCAGATTTGTTATTTTTTATCATCTATGAGATGGAAGTTGTAGTCAAACAGTTGAAAGAAACTACAACTTTAGTTACCTCAACTCAATTGCCTAAAAACATAAAAAAACAGCATATCATGATGTTAAAATGACTCAAACTTAATAAAAAAGTTTTATCATCAAAATGTTTATGCTATTATTAAGAGGAAAGATCAAATTTTGTTGTTATTATTTTTTTTTATTTTTAAATAATTTCTAACACGTTCGAAAGTGTAATTAAAATTTCAGTTTTTGTTTTCCGTCAGCGATTCACGCTATGTTTATGTAAGGCGACTATTAAGAAAATGGAGTCGGTCGAGTAAAATGATTTCGAGGCGAGTAAATTTTCCCTCGCGCCCGATCATCGGTTGAGTGATTTCTTTTTGAAATCTCAAAGGCTGTATATATGTATCCACTAAAAATAACGTTTAAAGAGATACAAAAATATCAACAACTCAAGTTTCATGCGAGAATACAATCATATATATATCACTGTCTATTTAGGCAGCAACCTTTCTTTTAAGCATATTTCACGGAAAATGAACAAGTTAGAATTTATTATTTTTTTATTTAATTTTTCCAGCATTCTAATATGTTTCTTTTTGTTGGATCTAAGAAATGTAAAAATGTTCCGTAATTACTTAACCAAGCGCTTTCAACCACTTCTCGGAACATTCTAAATGGTTTTATGTTTCCGCGGTTGCCATTTATCTTCATATATAAATAGGTAAATTGTAGGTCCGTAAACAACTGTCAGGTGGAAGGCAAATGTAGATCTACACAAGTAATCTACCAAGCCCAAATCTCCCCAAATAACAACAGGAAGAATTACCAAACTCATAATGTAATTTCCGCAGGGGAATTTAACCAACGTTACTTTACTCGCAAACACACTTTTTCTAACCCCAATCTAAGATTTCAAACATCCCTTTCCTGAAGATTTTGGAAAATAAATGAAGAGGAACTAAAGCCCATAGTAAATTGAAAACTGATAGAATTAGCCCGCATCTCCAAAACCCTTTACGATATATGTAATCTATGTTTTGTTGAAAAAATTAAAATAATAAAGAATCCTTAACAAAATCAACTTTTAAATCTACCTTAGGAATTCAAAAGCAAATGCCGCCACAAATCTAAATTTTTAGATTTTAAATTATAATATAAAAACCCTTGTAAAAGTAACCAAAAATTAATCTATGTCTGATAGAAGCTTTCTTTCTCTTTCTCATCACTAGAGTATTAATTAAAACGACTATATAGATCTAACTTTTTAACCCTTACATTTTCCAAGCCCATGATTTTAAATAGCAACTAATCAAAATTCTTAGTTTATTTTCATAATCCCCGAATACTTTCCCTACCTAGAATTTTCATTAAAAAATTCTTTTCTGTCCTTTTAATGTTTCATTCATATCAATAGTCAATTTATTGATATAATGATATAACTTAAGGGAATCTATGATCTATACTTCAATTATCTATATCTTTAAAATTCCCTATAACACTCTTTCTGCGTTAAGTAATTCCCATTCTATATTTTGTGTATTTCTGTATTTTCAGAGAATTCTTTGTTCTAGACTGGCTGCTCGCCAACGCTAGAGATCCCATAGTAACCTGCGATTTAACACATAACTTGAAAGAGAAAAGGTAAATCCCTACCTTTCCAAAGTGTATTATGACATAAGTGACTGGGACAGACAAATCCTGGATCTGAATTCGGGTCCCCAATTTTCTGAGTCGAAAACTGTCGCGCTACATTTGAACTGTTATATCCAAATTTAGTGTGTACCTCTAAAAAGAAGAAATCGATTTTTTTCATTCTTTTGTCATCTTGTGTCATTTTATTCTTATTTGAAATTTCGCGTTTTTTTTTGGAGGGGGGGGGTAGTTTTGTTTTTTTTTTGTTTTGTTTTTTTGTTTCTTTTTTTGGGGTTTTTTTTGTTTGTTTTTTGTTTTGTTTTGTTTTTTTTTTTTTCACCGTCAGAAAGAATTAATGATTGAACACGCCAGTTACGGGGATGAGAAGAAAAAATAGAACAAAGGAAAAAAAAGGCAGTAGAAGAAGTCTTGAAATTATGGGATTGGTTAAGAAGATTTGTGTTGTGCTTCCTCCCCCTCATATTCTTCTTCCTCCTCTTCCCCCTTCTCCTCGTCCTCGTCCTCCTCTTCTTCCTTCTCTTCCGCCTTCTCCTCGTCCTCCACCTCCTCGTCCTATTATTCGCGAAAAGAAAATTAAGCGAAATGAATGCCATAGGAAAAACGACTTTTGCATGGAGAAGCAGCGCGAAAAAGCCTAATTATTTTGCAAAATTGATCACGGGATAGATAGATAGATAGATAGATAGATAGATAGATAGATATGAACAGACAGATAGATAGATAGATAGATAGATAGATAGATAGATAGATAGATAGATAGATATGAACAGACGAGATAGATAGATAGATAGATAGATAGATAGATAGATAGATAGATAGATAGATAGAACAGAAGATAGATAGATAGATAGATAGATAGATAGATAGATAGATAGATAGATAGATAGATATGAACAGACGAGATAGATAGATAGATAGATAGATAGATAGATATGAACAGACGAGATATATAGATAGATAGATAGATAGATAGATAGATAGATAGATAGATAGATAGATAGATAGATAGATAAAGAACAGACAGAGATAGATAGATAGATAGATAGATAGATAGATAGATAGATATGAACAGACGAGATAGATAGATAGATAGATAGATAGATAGATAGATATGAACAGACGAGATAGATAGATAGATAGATAGATAGATAGATATGAACAGACAGATAGATAGATAGATAGATAGATAGATAGATAGATAGATAGATAGATATGAACAGACGAGATAGATAGATAGATAGATAGATAGATAGATAGATAGATAGATAGATATGAACAGACAGATAGATAGATAGATAGATAGATAGATAGATAGATAGATAGATAGATAGATAGATAGATAGATAGATAGATAGAATTGTCACTATAAACGAAAGTCAAATAAAATAAGAAATTTATATGCATGTGAAAAGATATGGAGAAACAGTCTGGTGCAGGATATAAAAATACTGAATTGATTGAAAGAGATTGATGATTATGAAACACAAGAAATGAATACATAAAAGAAGACATAATAAAAAGGACATTAAATAATTTGTACCATTTAAATAAATACAACATCACTTATCAGTAAAATATTTTATGATTTTAACCGATTATTATATTTACTACCCGATCCCTAAATTAAGGTCGAACATAATTTGAAAATATATTTTATACTTTTGTGAGCCGAATCTGTTAAAGATTCGATTTCATACATTAGGTTTATATTGTCGTTTGCCTGTGTCTTCCCTACGATCTGGTGGACAAGATATCACAATATTTCAGGCAGTTAATTTGTGTTTATATAAAGATGATTCATGCTGGCTTAGCGAGAAGCGTTTAACTGCAGGTATTAGTAGAGAAACTCGCAATATTAAGAAGCCTTTATTATAGAATGTTAACAGTTTCAATGTAATACCGTAAATAAAATATATATATAAAAATAAAAATATTTGGGAATTTAATGTTAGCAAAAATATTGTGTTGGATGACAGAAATCTTGATCAATCACAAATCTACAAATGGCAACACTACAAAGACCATGAAAAAATACATTGATTACGGCTGTCAATACTAATAAAAGATATTTTTTTATAATCATATCGCCCCAAGCAAGGCATTTTACTGCCACTGTTTTGCAGAGAGTTACATAGGAGGAAAGTTATGAGAAAGAGTGACAGGTTATAGGGGGTGTCAGGAAGTGGGTAAGAGAAGGATGGGAATACTGATGAAAGTGGAGTAGACGGAGAAAGGAGCATGAGAGAGAGGATTCAGGTTAGTGAGATAGGAGATGACTATTGACTTTACATTTAAATTCTTGAAGATTGTAGCTGTCGGGAAAAAAAGTAAATGGAAGGGAATTCCAAATGCGGGAAGTGCGAGAAAAGAAGCTGATGGAGTAGAATTTGTGTTTACAATTTATTGGTTTCACAGTAAGAGGGTGATAACTAGTTGTTAATCTTCAAATTATATATAGGAGGTACCAGTGAACTACCTTCATCGGAGCAGAAGCTGTGAAAGTATTTGTAAAAGAGACACAAGGAAGCCAGATTGCACCGGTGATCAAAATAAAATAATACAATATTTGTAAAAATCAACATTAAAAAAAAGAAAATAAGGAAAACGGTTTTTAGAGATGTCAACACTAATAAGAAATAGCAAAACAAAATAATACATTGTTTATAAAGCTCAACACTAATAAAAATTGTAAAAGAAATTGTAAAGCAATAAAGAAAAATGTACTTATCGAAAGTTAGTGTTTAGGAGTCAATTGAAGTATATTGTTATTGTAGTCTTCTTCTTTGTTGAGTGCGAGAATAGTGAGAAGGTAGAAAAAGAGATATAGCAAATTACTGCAAGAGAAGAAGAAGAACGAATGTGTGAGGGGACCTTATGTCCGGGTCAGTGGCTTGAGGTTTCTTTTGTGAAATCTCGCTGGTGTATGACATCGCTGTTTTCTCTAACTGATGGATTCGACTTTCTTTTAATTCCGTGTTCACCACAACTCAATCTATTCCCTCTTTATCTTATTAGATTTGATCTTTTTAATTAATGTATGATTTATACTGAATTATTTCTATTAATGCTTACATCACTAAGAAGCATATATTTTTATATTTTTATATCGTTCTTATTAGTTTAAAAATTTATAAGTACTGTATCATTATTTTCCAAATTTTCTCCTTATTAGTGTTGAGTTTTATAAATACTGTATTATTTTATTTTGCTTCTTCATATTGATGATATCTCTAAGTAACCTTAGTAAGAATGCTTAGAGATATCATTAATATGAAGAAGCAAAATAAAATAATACAGTATTTATAAAACTCTACACTAATATGGAGAAAATTTGGAAAATAATGAAACAGTGTTTATAAATTTCTCATATTTGTTAACCTGCAAATAACACACAAGATCATTCTGATAACTACATAAAGGTGAGCATCGAATTCAAAGACACACACAAATCAACCTTCCGCTCATAACAAAATATTGACCACGACACCCAAGCATAACTACATAAAATGGCGAGTCACCTTCTACAGAACAAGAAAGAAAGGACAGAAGAAAAAGAAAAAACAGCAGAGCCCCACGCGTTTGAATAAACCTGTTGTTAAACTATACTCTGATACATCGTTTTTCTTCTTCTATGTGCCCTTCGGAACGTAGGCGATCTTGGCTCTCCACGTCTCCCTATCCCCTGTGGCTCTTAGTATGTTTGCTCCTGTTACTCCTGGAAACCCCCGTTCCGTCATCCACCTGATCAGGCCCTTCAAATATGTTATCCGCTGGCTTCCTCTAACTCTTTTTCCTTCTATCTGGCCAGTCAGTATCAGATTCTCCAAGCTCTCCTTCCTTATTGCATGTCCCAGGAACTTCAGTTGTCTCTTCCTGATGCTCAGTATTATTTTCCTTTTTGTTGCCATTTTTTCCAACACCTTATCGTTGCTTGCATGCTCAGACCACAATATCCACAGCATCCTTCTGTAGAACCACATTTCCGCTGCTTCAAGTTTTTTCCTCATCTTCGATGATATTGTCCAGCATTCACTGCCGTATTGAAGAACTGACATCACATAGCAATCCAGCGCTCTTTTCTTCGTTTTTAGTGAAATTTTCCTGTGTTAGTACTTTACTTAGCATCTGGAACGCGTCCTTTGCCATGCCAATTCGCCTTCGGATCTCTGTGTCGCACTTTCTATCTCCTGTTAGAACAATTCCTAGGTATTTAAATTTTTGTACTTGCTTGATTCTGGTATCCCCCACCTGTATTTGCCATTTTGGGTTGCACCTTTTGCTGATGACCATGCATTCAGTTTTCTTACAGTATATTTGTTGTCCTTTTTTGTCAATCTCCACCGCTACCTTCTGCAGGAGGTCTTGTAGTTTCCTTTCCGAGTCTGCAATCAGCACTGTATCATCCTCTAATGACAACTGGAAAATTTCAATGAACCCTCAACTCCGAAGATAAGTATCTCAAAATATACCCTTTTTATCCATATTGAATAAAATCGTATAAATTTATGTGAAATCACCTCTGTCAACCTGTTTTAGATTTTTAAATACTACTTCGGGCCCGACCATTGAATATGCACATTTCCTTTGCTGACTATTCAAGGAATCCCAAAGTCCTTTTCATTTGAATAATTTCAATTACAAATTATACGCCGAAACAATATCAACCTGTAATAAGAACAACGGAATTTAAAAAAAAAAACACTACTCAATATCAAAAGTACGAACCCTTTCGAATGTTTGATTCTTCTTCTTCTTCTTCTTTAATGTACCTTGTCCCTTCAGGACGTGGGCGATCATGGCCTTCCACGTCTCCCTATCCCCGGTGGCCATTTGCACGCTTTCTCCTGTAACGTCTCTCAGTCCCCGTTCTGTCATCCACCTGCTCAGGCCTTTTAAATATGTTATCCGCTGCTTTCCTCTGTCTCTTTTTCCCTCTATCTGACCTGTTAGTATCAGGTTCTCCAAACCCTCCTTCCTCATTGCATGTCCCAGAAGCTTTAGTTGTCTCTTCCTGATGTTCAATATTAATTTCCTTTTCGTTTCTATCTACTTTCCTGAAACAAGCTGCTGACAACTCCAAATATTTTAAACTTATAAAGAAATTCTTTATTTTGTTTCGTCTTGAATAAGGTGTTATCTTCTAATTATTCTTATGTTACTTTAATATGACCTACAATATGCGAAGAAACTAAACATACCTACTCTTATGGCTTTCAAACAAGACGTCTAACGACAAAATTGACAACAATTATGAAAACACATTTCAACCTACGATGACAATAACAGCAAAACAAACGAAAACTACTTTTTTAGAAAAAGCAACAACATATACAGTATATTACTATTCATATAGTAAAGCAGACTCCGTCAAATGGAAGGAAAGTGATGTGGTGAACACGGAATTAAAAGTAACTCTCTTCCCTTCTTCACTTTTACAAAAATTCACAATTCCGTATGAAATCCTAATTTTGACAAATAAGAAAAGAAATGACACCGTACTAAAATAAAATGACAAAACCAAATTTCGCAATCCGAAATATAAAATTAATTTTCTAACCAATGAAAGGAAGCGATTTTCAAAAGTGAGACAAATGTTAACAATCCAGTGTGAAAGATTAAATCCGTATAAAAGGAAAGAAAGAAAACTGAATCAATCAGTCTGATGGAAGCAGAAATTAGAGACGACACCGTAAATGTATGACAAAAACTTCAAGCCACCGACCCGAATATAAGGTCCGACACACATTTGTTCTCTCTTTTCTTACAATAACAACAGCAAGACACTTCAACTGACTCCTATAAACTAACATCCTATAAGTACAATTTTCTTTATTGCTTTAAGTTTCTTTCCACATTCTCGCCGGACATAAAAAAGAAAGGAACACACAAGGTCAATTTAACAAACACTTAACCATCTCCCTACCACTTCAGAGTTGTCGTTGCTATTAGAAAGTAATAGAATAAAATAATGTGTTTATAAATATTAAATATAATAAGGTCTAAAAAGAAATACTTTAACTCTAATAGGAAGTAAGAAGATAATAGTGTATTTATGTCTGTCAAGTCTAATAAAATGATAAAATACAATTCGGTTAGTTAGAGATGTCAACTCTAATAGGATAAACCAAAATAAAATAATAAACTCATACACCACGCTTACACAATATATACACACGCACGTGTGTGTGCACACACATACACACATACACACACTTATATATATTTAATTTTACGTATATAGATATTTCGCATATATATATTAAATATTTGATACAGACGTTAATGTAAAATTAAGATCGCTCAATATTGAATGGGTATGTGGATGTAGTGTAATGGAGAGCGGCTTGGAACGATCATCGACTTCCAATGAAACATTACGTTTACTTGGAAATGTATCAATTTACCTCTGCTCCCACAAATATTAGGGTTAAATATTAGATCTTGTACGTAGATAAAAAAAAATCGTTGTTATCTCGAAAGAATTGTTAATGCAATATTACTTACAATTAAAGTAATGTTCTTACAATTGTTTGGATTTAACTAAACTACAAAGAGTTGATAAGTTTTAAAAATCAATATATAAGGAACTTGAATAAATTCAAGAAATTCAATGCTGATTCTTCATGAAAAATAATGTTTTATTTAGAAAAATTACTAACAAACATGTCACTTGTATAGTTTATTTGACTTTCAATAAAAGGAACATACGATCCTACTTTGGAATATTGACCCGATAAAGTTACGAAGACTAATACGATGACTCAATAGACTCAGCCAACTAAGAAAAATTGCAGTGGCTGCAAAAATAGGCATCCCAATTCCCGACTTGGCAACTCAAATGCAGTCACTTTCTCACCGGCGCAATGTGTCTTCCCTGTGTCTCTTTTACAAATATTCACGGCTTCTGCTCCGATGTGTTATATATCGCCGTATGACGACAAAACAACAAACACGCATATATAAAAATATAAGGTTATAGTTTTATTAATGACGACGAACTGTGTGGAATAGAGAACGGGAGGGTGAGGGCGCATATGTCGGCTGACGGGAGTGTAGTCTGCCTGTGTTGGCTCTCTCTGCTTTACCGGCCGTTCTCTGCTACTGGCGAATCCGTGTGTTGAGGTCTTTATATAGTCCTCTAGAACCGGGACTTTCCTTCCGGTTTTTTGCCTCGCCCACGCACGCCCACGTAATTCTAAGAGGCACCTGGTCTGTTTGCCTCTGTAGCCATTTCCGCCGCTGTCGGAAATAAGGTCAAAATGACATCCGCTCCGGCTTTCGACAGGATGTATTTCACAACACCTGTCTTGTCGCTTCGCCGCCCCCTTCACCGATGGAAAACACCATCGCTTGCATCACTTCCTCGGGTGGGGCCAGATTGTTATATTACACGATGAACTTAGCTCACTGGTGACCCCTATATACGAATTTACTCGTGCCACAAGATTATCAACTAGGTCCCACCCTTTTACTGTGAAACCAATAAATTGTAAACGCAAATTCTACTCCATCAGCTTCTTTTCTCGCACATCCCGCCTGTGGAATTCCCTTCTATTTACTTGCTTTCCCGACAGCTATAATCTCCAAGAATTTAAATGTAAGGTCAATAGTCATCTCCTATCTCACTAACCTGCATCCTCTCTCTCTCTCTCTCTCTCTCTCTCTCTCTCTTGCTACTTTCCCCGTCTACTTCACTTTCATCAGTATTCTCATCCTTCTCTTACCCACTTCCTGACACTCCCTATAACCTGTCACTCTTTCTCATAACTTCCCTCTTATGTAACCACCTACTCAACAGTGGCAGTAAAATGCATTGCTTGTGGTGACATGATTATAAAAAAATGTAATTCATTCTCTTCATATCTATCTATCTATCTATCTATCTATCTATCTATCTATCTATCTATCTACAGTCTGTTTTATCTATCTCTCGACATATTTAAGACATATTTAAATGCAAAGTCAATAGTCAATAGTCATCTCCTATCTCACTAACCTGCATCCTCTCTCTCATGCTCATTTCTCCGTCCACTCCACTCTCATCAGTATTCTCATCCTTCTCTTGCCCACTTCCTGACACCCCTGGTAACCTGTCACTCTTTCTCGTAACTTTCCTCCTGGTTGAGGTACTAGGTATTTCTGGAACGAACTGAAAATATATTATTATTATTATAAGTGCCGTGTCCTTTCACAACGAAGGTGATCATGGTTTTCACATCTTCCTATCACTTGCAGCTCTTTCGTTTTCCATTATCATTGCTAACATGCTCAGTGCATAGTATCCTCAGCATCCTTCTGTAGAAACACATTTCGGTTTCTTCCTTCATCTTAGATGATATTGTCTGTTCAAGTGTGATTATGAATTTAAGTATATGGATGCGAAAATAATGCGAGTCAAAGGTATTTAAGCTACAGACGGATTGCGTGTGTTTTGATGTAATACAAGAGAGTTGGAACGTATGCCCAAACGTCTCTTTTATGTTCGTAGATCCACGCTTTTAGATTTCGTAATGTTTCCTCTATATATACGTTATTGCATTGTAAACACAGCAATTTTAAATTCCGGCATTTAAATTGGTGTTTGGTGTCATCTTAATCTTTTAATATTGCCAATAGTTTTGAAGGTGGTGGTAACGATTCCAGTGTTTGGGATAGCAAATTTATTTCAGAGTTCATATGAAAAGGTGGTGGAAGGTTGTAGTATGAAATTTGTGTGATTCTGAAGAGTATTCGTTTTTGTTTTTGTTTTTTGTTGTTTTTTTTTTTGTTTTGTTTTTTGGTTTTTTGGTTTTGTTTTTGGATTTTATAAGCATCTTTTTGAGCGTTGAGGATGAAATAATGTCGGTAATGGAGAAATGTAAATGTTTGTTCAATATATCCCTATTTGTCAGATAAATAATTAAGGCTATATATTCTATATTATTATTATAATTAACATTATTATTATCACATTTTAATAAATACTATTATATATTATTGTATGTTATTGAGGTTTTCCTCTTGTCTTCCTTATTTAACCATACTATTCTTTATCTCGGATAATATATAGCGCGATTGAAAAGTAATTATAAAGTATGTATTTACTGTAATTTTTCACTCATTTTGTTGTGTTTAATCTTTAATGTATGAGAAATTAACTTGTTTGTATCTATCTTTTACGATTCATTATTTTTCTTTAAATCTGGAAGCCCTACAAACATGATTGAATGCCTTAACCTGCAGAAGCGTGCCCAGCTAGCAGTGCGTTATGAAGTTTGGAAATAAGAAGTTTAGATGCAAAGATGGGAGAAATCATTAGAGGATTACATGCTCAAGTTGACGCAAAGATAATCAAAAGTTGTCATGGAAAACGCCTAGCTTCAGGGTCTTTGAATGATACGCGAAAAAGTGGTAACCTTTTCAAATCCAGCGACCTCGAGATGATGCATGCAGCGCAAAAATGTTTACACGACGTACTCACCAGGCGCAACGTTGCTTAACTTCGGTGATCGAGCGAGAACCGGTGTATTCAACGTGATAGGCTGTAAGCCAGAAGAAAGTTAAATTGCAATTCTTGGAAGCCAGAAGAAAGTTAAATTGCAATTCTTGGAAGCCAGAAGAAAGTTAAATTGCAATTCTTGGAAGCCAGAAGAAAGTTAAATTGCAATTCTTGGAAGCCAGAAGAAAGTTAAATTGCAATTCTTGGAAGCCAGAAGAAAGTTAAATTGCAATTCTTGGAAGCCAGAAGAAAGTTAAATTGCAATTCTTGGAAGCCAGAAGAAAGTTAAATTGCAATTCTTGGAAGCCAGAAGAAAGTTAAATTGCAATTCTTGGAAGCCAGAAGAAAGTTAAATTGCAATTCTTGGAAGCCAGATTCCTGCCAACCACTCTCCGCTGAAAACTACTAAATATGCCGGTTTAGTATGAAAACCGGTCAGATCTCTTTAAAAATATCCTCTAGAGTTTGATGAAGCAGTATTTCACATCGGTTGGTGGTCCTGGGCATGACGTTAAACTGCATCCGGCAGAAGTAGAAGACATTTTCAGTTTTCTAAAATAAAAAAGAATAAAAACAAAATGTTCATTAAAATCTGACTAAATCAACCTTCTCACTATAACCGAACGTTTTTTAAAAATGTCTTAAAACCCCACATTTTTGGAATTAAATAACCCACAGAGGTTGATATGCTATTAAACAAAACTCAAACATCGGTTGGTTAGTGAACCAACACAACGGCTAGGATTGAACAGTCGAAGATATCTTGTTATCTCTGAAAACATGAGGAATCAGCCAATGTAATGGTGTGGTGTACGATGATTTCGGAAATGCTTGTGGGTTATGGTTAGGGTTAAGGTGCCTTAACATCTTGCAACATTAAATCTAGGCAGTTATTAGTGTTTGAAAGAATGTTGAAGGTTTGATTTTCATGCAACATGTTACCCACCTCTACATTTTGTAATTCTTGTTTGTGAATGGCTGAATTTCGACTTCCCCGAGAGATGGCTGGGGTCGTCGTGGTCCATAGGAGTGAAACCTGACTTCACACCCTGGGACTTTTTTTTTCTTTTTGAGGTTGGTTAAAAGAGCAATTCTATTTTCCCAAAACCAAGACTTTGGAAGAATTAAGGTGAGTTATGACTTCCATAGCACAAGAGTTGCTGATTAAATGAGTTGACGATATTTCTGGGCATCTCAAAAAGCTGACAGCAAAAGTCTGGTGCCAATTTCAAATTTTAAAATAAAACCTCCTTCCAAACGCTATTTCCATTTCTTGTAAAAATAAATTAGTTAATAAATAAATTATAAGCATTTTAAAATATGGACTTACTTTTCAGTTACCCTATGTATTTTATGATCATGTCGCCCCAAGCAAGGCATTTTACTGTCACTGTTTTGCAGGGGTTACATAGGAGGAAAGTTATGAGAAAGAGTGACTGGTTATAGGGGGTGTGAAGAAGTGGATAAGAGAAGGATGAGAGGGGAGTGGACGAAGAAATGAGAATAAGAGAGAGGATGCAGGTTAGTGAGATAGGAGATGACTATTGACTTTATATTTAAATTCTTGGAGATTATAGCTGTCGGGAAAATAAGTAAATAGAAGGGAATTCCACAGGCGGGAAGTGCGAGAAAAGAAGCTGATGGAGTAAAATTTGCGTGTGTGTGTGTGTGTGCGTGCGTGTGTGTGTGTGTGCGTGCGTGTGTGTGTGTGTGCGTGCGTGCGTGTGTGTGTGTGTGTGTGTGTATGTGTGTGTGTGTGTGTGTGTGTGTGTGTGTGTGTGTGTGAAATTCTAAGCGAGCTTCTTTGATCCCAAAAGCAGATATAAAAACCAGATACAGACAGACCCCAACAGGCAGACTACCAAGGAGAAGAGTGTAATCAATATCCCCTTGACTTAAGTCAAGCGGCTACTACGCTTGCTTCTTTTCTTCTCCTCTGTCTCAAAACTACTTATTGACCTAAGGAGCGACTACAGCAAAGACATTCTTCACTTATACGCTCCCTACATTCCTAAGCATTTATTCTCTTTCCGCTTATTATTTGACATGAACACTTTAACCTCCGTTGGACATATATACAAGTATTGCTTTAATTGTAAAACATTAATTGTGTATATATATAAATGTTATTTCTAACTCAATTTGCTTTTCTTGATTTTATAATCATTTTATGACTTATAGTGGGCTATCTACCACGAGGCCAAATTCCGTTAACCTGCAACTGTATACAATTAGCCTTCACTAGAACGGACACCCACTACAACTGGAAAACAATAGATTACCCGTTATAGACTTTATCAAGACAAAAAGATGAAATATATATATATATATATATATATATATATATATATATATATATATATAAATGCGTTTATGTGTATTGATGATCGGGATACCAGCTACTGACTGCACATGTCTTCCATCAAAATATGTCCTCGGTTTCATATATTTCTATCTCAGTCCGTTCATTATATATATATATATATATATATATATATATATATATATATATATATATATATATATAAAGTCTGTTCATATCTATCTATCTATCTTGTCTGTTCATATCTATCTATCTATCTCTTCATTATCTATCTATCTATCTATCTATCTATCTATCTAAGTCTGTTCATATCTATCTAACTATCTATCAATCTCAAACACTTCATTATCTATCTATATATCTATCTATCTGTTCATTATCTGTCTTTCATTATCTATCTATCTATCTATCTATCTATCTATCTATCTATCTCATTCGGTTAAAGTTTATCTTTAAAAGAAATGTTAAAAAACGAACAATTTCTGTATTTTGTTCACGAAAAGAATTACCAAGTTTTGCAATCGTTCCTTTTGTCATGAAGAGATTACAGCCACGTCATTTCGAGAAATGTACCTCGATGTCGAATGTGTCAGTTCTCCAAAGTAGGAATCAGTGTCTGGTGCGTGACAAATCCAGTAGCAATTGTTTGGAACTGACTGTATATCTCGAAATTCATACCAAGACTTGTTCCGTTTTTGCGACAAGACACCCCGACACTTTGTAACCGAGGAATGGACGAGGAATAAATTCTATATTCGTTTCTGTCACAATTGTCAAATAGACAGTGAGAGAAACAATTGATTCGCCTCGCCTGATTTGCCAAGACTTATCTTTCGTAGAAAGAGAAGAAGTATCTTTTCTGTGGAATGTCTTTTTTAATTCTATTGCATAAAACACAAAGTCTAGCCAGAGACGTGGGAAGAATTCCAGTTTCTTAGATTCTATTCGATTTTTGTTTAATTAGATCGAGACAGGCAGTTTATTTCTTTATATTTTCTCTTGAAAGAAACGAAATTTGTAACCAAAAAGAAAGACGCAACGTCTCATTAGTTTCCTCTCATTTCAAGCTTCTCTCGAATTGTAGATCTACGCAAGTCGGAAGAATTAAATAAAAATTGTTTCTATTCTGTGAAATCATTTATTTCTTCTGTTAATAACACAATAAAAATACATTCAGAATGTTCTCATTGCATCAGATTTTAATACAAATTAAATGACACATTTAATAGCGCTTTATGACAAAAAATACATTTCAGTCTGTCTTGATGGCATTGTTAGAAATTGATTTTAGTAATTAAAAAATGAATAGAAAATAATGGGGATTGTTAATTTCCGTGACACGATCTTTGTGAATTAAGAAAGAACAGCTGAGACATATCGTGCCAAAAATACATGTGAAAAGGAAAGGTGGAAGTTGCGTGTGTAGTAGCGAAATTAGTCTACGGGTTCTTCTCATAAAATACACTACCTGCCGTAATTATTAGGCCACCCCAGTTTTAAAAAACTGATGTATTTCATACTATTTTTAGTATTTATTGCCAAGTGGATAATTCTAAATGAAAATAAAATGGTTCTTTTGTTATTATTACTTTACAAAATTTTACAAGGCAGTCAGGAAGCTTTTGCTTCGGCCAGCCAATAAGCAGGAGAGATTAGTATGGGGACGAGAGCACAAAAACTGGACACCAGAACAGTTCATTTAAATGCACATGTTATTGTGCAGTATTAACAAAAGAAAAATTCTATTTTCATTTAGAATTATCAACTTGCCAATAAATACTAAAAATAGTATGAAATACATCGTTTCTTTTAAAAAACTGGGGTCGCTTAATAATTATGGTCGGTAGTGTGTGTGTATATATATATATATTGCAATCGTTCCTTTTGTCATGAAAAGATTACAGCCACGTCATTTCGAGAAATGTACCTCGATCTCGAATTGTGTATATATATATATATATATATATATATATATGTGTGTGTGTGTGTGTGTGTGTGTGTGTGTGTGTGTGTGTGTGTGTATGTGTGTGTGCGTGTGTGTGTATATATATATATATATATATATATATATATATATATAATCTACAGGGTGCGATGTGTAAATTGTCGCTATTTGCCTTGTAAAATTTTGCAAAATAATAATAACAAAAGAACCATTCTATTTTCATTTAGAATTATCCACTTGCCAATAAATAATAAAAATATTATGAAATACATAGTTTCTTTTAAAAAAAAACTAGGGTCTCCTAATAATTATGACCGGTAGTGTATATGTATTTTATAGGTCTATGAAAATATTTGAAAAATGTGTCTCCTATTGATATGGAATTCTGTGCAGATTGTCATGTATTTTTGAAGATCTAAAACAAAAACTCATAAATATACAAGCATCATAAAGTAGAAATCTAAAAAATTGTGGCACATAAGGACTTCAGTAATTCGAATTGTTGGAGCCCTCGGGTTTATTGGAAAAGCGATTCCTGGTAGCCCATATCTTAAAGAAGTACTAAATGTTGTACTCCCAAGCACAGCTAATATCTCATGAAGGGATTTATCTATGTAAAATGTTTCTGGTCTTAGGCTGTAATACTTTCTTCTTCTTTTTTTATGTGCCGTGTCCCTTCAGGACGTAGGCGATCATCGTCTTCCACATTTCCCTATCCCTAGTGGCTCTTAGCACGCTTTCTTCTGTTACGCCACCCAAACCTCGCTCTACCATCTACTTGCACAAGCCTGTTAAGTATGTTACATGTTGCTTTTCCCTGTCCCTTTTTCCCCTATCTGACCTGTGAGTATCAGGTTCTCTAAGCCCTCTTTTTTCATTACGTCACAAGAACTTTAGCTGCATTTTCTTAATGTTAAGATTTATTTTCTTTTTCGTTTATATTGATGTCGTTTCTTACTTTAGGTCTCTGTTTGGAATCCGAAATGAAATGCGTATACCACGAAAATGAAACTTAACACAACAGTCAATAAATTTCAATAAAATTATTGTTTAATCTATTACCTGTTAACACATAGAGACCAAACTATATGTCCGCTCATTCAACAGTGTATACTAGATTATGTTTAACTTATTTCGAATGATGTGGGTGATTGTTTATTTGGAAATTTAATGTATTTTTTTTGTTTTTTTGTTTTTTTCTATTTTTGTTTTTTGGGGGTTTTTTTTTGGTTTTTTTGGCAATGATCAGTTTTTACATAGCCATGATGTTAACCTGGCATTATTCCCTCCATGTTTCTCAAAAGAAGTTGGGATTAAGTCAGGCGACTTTTAAACTACATTGCTTGATAATCGGAGATATATAAACTATATACAAATGATTTCTCAAATGAATGATTAAAAATGGATTCGTTGCAGTGGATATCGACTCAGAATGAGAAATCGGAGAACCGAGTTCGAATTATAGTTAAATTCGTTGCATTCACTTACGCGCAAATACCATTGGAAAAGGTATTAGTCCGTCTCTTCCTTTCACTTATGGGTCAAACAACAGGACAGATTGGGTTTTTTAGCCTTGGTCGGCAACCAGTCTAGCGCAGAACATAATGGCAACCTACTGAGGGAAAATCTTCTGCCCAGTCAGTAATGTCTCTTTCGAAATATGATCGCCCAAAGCGTGTATCACGTATAGCACAACTGACTGACTGACCTCGTGAATGAACAATAGAATCACAAAGGATTTTACCAAATAACATAAATCACATCTTTGATGATTTTCAGCAACTGCAACAATTAAAATCATTAGCACCTGCAACTAACATAAATAGTCATAATAATAATAATAAAATATACACTTGGAGACCATTGTGCTCATCTTTATTGGCATTTTCATAATGTTTTGGAAGTTGTAGGCTCCGGCCTTCTTTAAGTGATAAATTTTAGAATTTCGAAGTGAATCCTTTATTTTGTCCACGTCGTGAATGTAACAATAAAGACGAGGACAACAGTTCAAACAATGTAAATACTGTAAATAGTTACTATACCTCATCTCAGAAATACCAGCAGATATAATCAAGATGATGACAGTCCACGTGACGCCGAACAAAAGTTTAGGAAGGAAACCCCTCGACAATACTGGAAAGAGCGACAAAAGTTACTATTCTTCAGAATTCTTTTTTCTTGAAAAATTGCTTTAAGGGGAATATTTTGTAAATTTTAACCGGCAATAGTATCGGCTGCGCAGTCATTGAATGCTGAATGTTTCCGTATAAAGAAAATGGTTGATATTATCTTTATTATAGAGAAATCCACATTAGGTCAAAAACCTATGTATGCCGCATAGTTCTAATTCTACTTTATACAGCAATGCTTCTCATCAATTATCTGAACCTAATCCAAAGAGAATATTTTTTCCTTTCCGCCGTACAATATTTGTAAAAGTGATTTTTTAATTATATCTTCCCAATACGCCCTATGCCTGATTTCAGGGATAGGATTCTCTCTCTCACCCCTTTATACACCCAATGGTGTGTAGGGCAGTAACTTTTTGTTTCAGTTTCTGTAACAAACTGTTTTTTATGTGGCAGGGTTGTTAGCCCTGCGCCCAACCCCCCAAACCTGGTGGACCATTATTGGTCCTTACGTTTACAGCACCTGGTATTCCCACAACGGTCACCCATCTAAGTACTGACCAGGCTCGATGTTGCTTAACTTCGGTGATCGGACGAGAACCGGAGTATTCAACACAATATAACCGTAGACAAAAGGATTATATAGTATATGAAAAATGCATAGGATGTTATGGATGCAGTTTTTAATTTAACTTTTTCCTCATATGCAGGCATTGAAATTAGGGTTTTTTCCATCAAAATGATCCGCTATTGCAGTTCCCTCGTTTCACTTGCATAAGGGATATTTGCTACACAGTGAAATGGAAAATTCTCTTCTGGTTTATTGTTCTAATATCGACAAACCCTTTTGATCTTTTCGCTCGCCCCTCTCCCATAATGATCGTTTGCTATGCAGAGAAATTGGAGAATACTCCCCTGGTTGATTTTCCTAATATTAACAAACACTTCTGATCTCTTTTCTGATCGCAGACTAAGCTCTTTAAACAAAGAGAAGAGTACTGGATTGCTATGTGATGTAGGTTCTTCAATATGGCAGTAAATTTTGGACAATATCTTCTAAGATGAAGGAAAACTTTAAAGAAGCTGAAATGTGGTTCTACAGAAGGATGTTGTGGATATCCTAGACCGTTCATGTGAGCAATGACGAGGTGTTGGAAAGGATGGAGACAAAAAGGAAATTAATACTGAGCATCAGAAAGAGACAACTAAAGTTTCTGGAACATGCAATGAGGAAGGTGGGTTTGGAGAACCTGATACTAACAGGTCAGGTAGAGGGGAAAGGAGACAGAGGAAAGCAGCGGATAACATATTTGAAGGACCTGATCAGGTGGATGACGGAACGTGGGTTGCATGGTGCAACAGGAGAAAGCATGCTAAGAGCCACCAGGGACAGGGAGATGTGGAAAGCCATGATCGCCCACGTCCTGAAAGGACATGACACATAAAAGAAGAAGTGTGTTTGTAATCTTGATGCGGGTTAACTCTGAATTCAAAACCCAATGTAGCCCTTGTGAATCCCATCTTTAGCAGCCATGCGAAAAATTAAGGGGTTCGTGTATAATTACGGCACCGAACGAGAAATCAGTGAAGCGAGTTTGACTTCATGTTATGTTCCTTGCGTTCACTGTCAAGCAAATACCATTATGGAAGGGGGATTAATGTATCTTTTCTCCTTGTGTATTAAATAGGATGGCATATGTGACTCTTGCGCTGGATAAAAATCCGTCTAAGAGAAAATATATCTCATCAGAACGCATCTTGCATATTTCTAAATCTACCGTTCATCCACGCATTGAATACTGTTTTCATACCTAGTCGGGTGCTTTTGCTATTCACCATGAGGTTCTCGACAAAATACAAATAAAGATCTCCAATATAATCGACCCTGACCAGGCATCTCGACTTCACTCTTTTTCTCATCAAAGTGTTGCGGCTTCCCTCTGTCTTTTCTACAAATATTTTCATGACAACTGATCTGAGTAGCTATTTTTTTCGGGTATCCCATACGAATGAATTTAAGCGCGCTACTAATTTGGCATTTAGGTCCCACTCTTTTTCCGTTGAAATAGTTAAATCCAACCGCTACTTCTACTCAGTTTCTTTACACGCACTTCTCGCCTGTGGAACTCCCTTCCGTTTGCATGCTTCTCTGATAACTAAAATCTTCAAACTAATGTGAATGCAATGTCAATCGCCATTTTCTATCTTCTTGAATTCCGTTCATCTTCTGTTCTTTCTTAAATCCTCCACATACTCAGTCTTCTCTCTCACTTTCACTCCATGTATTAGTGGCATTAGTGCCTTGCCTGGGGTGAAATGATTAAAAACATAAGAAGGGAAAGATTACAGAGATTACAATTAACAACCATACGGTGTTGTGGGCAATATTCTTATAGATATAATAAATATAATGACACTTCTCCAAGTTATAGACAAAAGATTTTGTGGGGGTAGAGTATATGACTCATTGATATGGGTCTCAATTAATCTACAAAAAGATATTTTTGAATCTATTTTTGTCTTGTTATTTTCATAATTTTACCCTTCATTTTTTTAAAGGAATGTTATTCAAAAATATATTTTTCTTCGAATGGCGTGCACAAAATTCGGTTGCAGGTTTCTTGACTAAAATCAATATAAGAAAAAAGTCGTTCAGGCAAAGTCTGACACTAATCATTTTTTCGTTTAAGTGAAAGACATTATCTTAGAATTTATTTCCAAACTTTGTTATTTTATTCCGTCACGAAATACTAAGTGAAGTAACTCAGCATTTATATGAAAAAAATACTTTCGGTTTCTCATTCGCACGCTGTAATGTAATTTATATTTCGTATTTCTTCTCTATTGCAAGAATTCGTTTCTCTTATTTGCCGATCCCTTATATAGGATCATGCTATGGCAGTTAGAGACTTTCTGATTAAATTTCATATCAGTCGAATGACTTATTTAAAAGGCTTTCCGTGTTTATAGTTCGCACCTTTCAATCAGTCAAGCAGTTGTCATTCAAAATCATTACCAAGAACTTCAGTTCAGAAAATAGTCTTTGAATAAATTTCATCTTGTCTGATACTCAGAAATTAAAGCACATTTTCAAAGCTAGGCATATTTATTTCTGTAGATGTATACATGAAAGATTATCTATATTTCTGAGATGAGGTAGTATTTATGTAGCCCTATTCCTACATACAAAAAAATGTGATTCTTAGTTTAATACTACGGAGCGAAAGAAATTATTAGTAGTAGTGTTGTTAATTTTGTATTTTATTGTAAATCGCGATATGAGCACTGATAAGAATATTTTAATAATCGGATGCTTGTAAAATCTGGAAAGTAGAAAAACTAGCTGGAAATTGGGGAGAAAAAAATATATTTTTCCCATTGTTATTCAGAAGCGAATGTTTTGGCCAGTAGAGTGAAAAATAAAGATAGTTAAAACAAGGCTGTCAGGACTTTTCATGGGGTTAGGGTAAGGTCAAATCCTTAGTTCCCACATTTGCTGGGAAAGTATTTGAAAATTTAAAAACCTAAAATCAGTTGAATTAAGAAGAAGAGGACGGAGAGAAAATTACGTCAGCTGAGGTGTTGTTGCCTCATTCGTTGAACCAAAAGTCCCCATCTCGAGATGTGTAGGTAATCTCATTGGTCAAAATTTTGATTTGCATAGATACCCAGTGTCCGTCATTCATTCCCCAAGTGAATTGGGAACAAGTATAAAAATCGAGACCCCAGTGAGAAAAATCAGTAGAGTTAGTGTAGTTGCAGTTGCAGTCGAGATGTAACGACTGAGGGAAAAGTGTTCCCAACTGGAGGCCACGATCAAAAAGATTGGTCGCCTTCCATAGAGCACCGGGCTGAATATATAAAGAAACGTAGAAAAGCCGATCAACTTAAAAGAGTTAAAGTCGAATAATGCGTCTCCGACAGAATCCTAGCTGAAGATATATAAAAAAAAGAATAAGGCAAGAAAGATTTAAACAAGAATATTTTCTATTGCCGAGCGAAGGAAACAAGACGAATCTACTATCATCACCAGAACGCCCCACTTCGGCTGTTTCCGGAAAGCTTCGGTAAAGATCTAAGTTAAGTTTTAGAGCTGCCGGGCGACAGAGACCAAACGACCCCACTTCCGCCGTCGCTATATACTCACCCTTCGCTCTACTTCGGAACATTGAATTCGACGATTGTACATTCCGATTTTATTGTTAATTTTTTGTTACATATATATAAAGACTTTTTCCGTAATATCCAGCCGTCTTCGAACTTATTCATTTAATTTTTTTTTTTTTTTGTGCCGTGTTTATTTTATCAACACAAGTGTACACGTCTGTCCAGTCTGGTTTAAGGTGATAGAGGAACGGCTACCGGGTTTTCAACGTGACTTTCCTGAGATCAAAGAACACAGCGTGGGCAGGGAAGTTCACTGTTGTAACAGACGTCTTGAGAACCAGCTGCTGTGACCAGGCCATCATCACGATTAGCGACCCGAGAGCGTCGTCATAAATGTTGTCGTTTCGACAGCATCAACTCTAACTCAGTTTCCGGTCATAATCATTACAACAGGTTCCAGACCAAGGGGCAGCGAGCCAGCAGAGCCAGATGTTACATTTACAGTATTTACATTATTCGAACTATTGTTCTCATCTTTGTTGGCACTTGTACGACGTTTCGGTCGTTGTACACTCCGGCTTTCTTCAGGTGCTAGGAAGTTCGAACAAATCCCTTTATTACAATCACTGGGGTATATCATCCTCATTCTTTGCGTAAAGCTCGATTGAAAGTCACGAGTTATCTCCCTCTAACTCTGCAAGTTACTTGTTCACCACTGATGTAGCCTGGTATTGAACTCACAATTCTAAGAGTCTTGTCAGGAACTAACCACCGTCTATATCCACTGGGCCATGTGTCCTTAAGAACACATTTAAACGTTCATACCCGGTCTCTGTTCTTCATTTCACCCGATTGTGATTTGCATAAACGTCCTTTTTGTTTCCCATTTTCCATAAAACCTTCTTGTTGCTCATAAGTCCGTGATATTCATATCATCCACCAGTGGGTAACATTTTTGTTGCCACAAATGTTTTTGTCACTGAAGAGATTGTCCTTAACTGTCATAGAAGAGGGTTGAGATTACATGACACTCTGAAGTTGGAAAATCGGTTTTCCATTATAAGACATCCGGGTTTTTTTTTATTTACAGAAAGAAAATTCTTGTAATTCATGAGCTATTTTGGAGCCGCTGTCAAATATTAATAATCATTCAGTCAGTTAAGTGACATGCGCGATACACGCTTTGGGCGATCATGTCTCGAAAAAGACATGACTGACTGGGCATATGATTATCCCGCAGTACATTGCCATTGCATTCTGCGGTAGATTGGTTGCCGACCAAGGCTATAGAACCCAATCTGTCCTGTTATTTGGCTCATAGAGGGGGAAAAGACTTATTATATTATTTAGTAGTAATTAGTGGAGGATCAGTTTATTTCTTCATAATAATATAAAACTGATCCCCTACTTTATGCACAGTAGAAAACTTAATCATGTTTTCAACTATAATATTCAGTCAGTCAGTTAAGTGCCGTACGTGATACACACTTTGGGCGATCATGTCTCGAAAGAGACATGATTAACTGGGCAGAAGATTATCCCACAGTAGGTTACCATTGCTTTTTTGAGGTAGACTGGTTGCCAAACATGGCTATAGACCCAATCTGTCCTGTTATTTTAATCCATAATTGAAGGGATGAGACGGATTAATACCTTTCCCATGGATATTTGTGCGCAAGTGAATGCAAGGAATTCAACTGGAATTCGAACTCGGCTCACCGATTTGTCGTTCCGAGTCAATATCCACTGCGTCACAACATAAATTCAAATGTACCATGAAAGAACAAAACTAACCTCCCCTACTTACTAAATACTTAAAAATCAGTTTATTGACTACAAATTAGGAACATTGTCGGTGACATTGCAAATACAATGAGCAGGCTTGTTTATACTAACTGATTAAAAGCATAGAAAATATGTGTGGTTAGGTCTTAAACGTTATTACAATGCGTTTAGTAAACTAAAGGAAGGTAAAGAAGTTGTTGGGTATTACTTTCATTAATATTTCGAAATCAAAATTTCATCTACAGAATGGTAGGAGAGCTTAACTTCACGTTCGTCCGCTCGTGGAATGTGCCTTTCAACGAACGAAAATATAATTTCATATAATTTCATATATATATATATATATATATATATATATATATATATATAATGTAATATAATTTCATATATTTATATGTTTCATATATAATATATAATTACATATATTTATATATTTCATATATGATATCAAATAATTTCATATATTTACATATTTCATATATAATATCATATAATTTCATATATATTTCATATATAATATCATATAATTTCATATATTTATATATTTCATATATAATATCATATAATTTCATATATACTTCATATATAATATCATATAATTTCATATATTTATATATTTCATATATAATGTCATATAATATCATATATTTATATATTTCATATATAATATCATATAATCTCATATATATATATATATATATATATATATTTCATATATAATGTAATATAATTTCATACATTTATATATTTCATATATAATATATAATTTCATATATTTATATATTTCATATATAATATCATATAATTTTATATATTTATATATTTCATATATAATATCATATAATTTCATATATATCTCATATATAATATCATATAATTTCATATATTTATATATTTCATATATAATATCATATAATTTCATATATATCTCATATATAATATAATATAATTTCATATATTTATATATTTCATATATAATATCATATAATTTCATGTATATTTCATATATAATATCATATAATTTCATATATTTATATATTTCACATATAATATCATATAATTTCATATATTTATCTATTTCATATATAATATCATACATATTTCATATATAATATCATATAATTTCATATATATGTATAATACAAAAGAGAAAGCAAATTCAACATTTTATCAAATCGCAGATCAACCATTTTTTTACATTTTTAAAAAAAAAATAAAATAAATCTCAGAGAAGCAATAACCTTTGTAATTTTTGTATATTTAATTATGCGATTTTTGTTACATCTGTAGAGGCTTACTTTTGTTTTACAGAAAACAAAAAATGATTTCACTCTGTTACAATAATATATATAACCAGTAGACATAGTTTTAATAATAGTTAAATCAATTTTCATTAACAAGAACACAAAGTTAAGACATAGTTTGGAGAGTTATTCGCTATAGGCAAAATGATAGAAAATTTAATTAAAAATTGTCTGGTGGATCTTATCTGAATGAATGTTACTTTTTAATGTAGCTTCATGAATATTTATTTACTGCTTGAAAAATATATGATTTTTTTATATTATACCTTAATAGCAATTGCATAAGATTTTAGAACATTTTCAAAGATTTTAGTGTCCATCTTTAACTTTAGGAGAATGAAATGGTAATTTTTGAAAAATATATTTCACAGTATAATCTTATGATTTCTTTACATACATTTTAGGAAACTAAAAAAAAAAACTTCTCAAAGAATTTCTGCTTGTCTTCAATTTAAAAATGACAAACATATAAGCGGAAAAAACACCCACTTAACTGTACAATTAATCCTGTACAAATTTTAAATTACCACAAATCTTAGTATTTCTCTATATTTCTGAAATGCAGTAGTATTTACACTATTCGGACTATTGTCCTCATCTTTGTTGCCCTACGCACTACTACGCAAGGAATGGAGTTCATATACCCCATTGATTGTAATAAAGGGTTCAGTTCGAAATTCCTAGCACCTGAAGGAGGCCGGACCGTACAACGACCGAAACGTCGTACAAATGGCAACAAAGATGAGAACAATAGTCTGAATAATGTAAATAATGTACTACTAATGTATTTTGTTTTTTAAAAAATAATATTTTTGATAAAATGTTTGCATTATTAAATATTCCTTCTAAATGGGAAAATATTTTCTTGTAACTTTCCATGCTATATACAAGCAGAACAGCTTTATAATTGTAAAGATTCTAGTTTCAAGGTAAGTTTAACTGTTAAACCGTTGGTTCAGTATTTCATTCGGCAGTTAATTTGAACAGTTATGGCCTGGACCAAAGTGGTATTTTTTAGCATCATCTCTTGAAGAAAACATTTTTTGTTCAGTATGAAATTTTTCAATAAAATTTTGCTATTTTATATAAAATATTCACCACCAAAACATTTACTTAATATTAAAAATTCTTTTTTATACTGCTTGACGTTCATTCAACAAGTATAACCAAATTAAAGCCACTGATTAGTAAATATGGACAAGCGTCAATTAAACAATTGTCTGTATATTAAACGGCTAAATTCGTATCTGTTATAAATAGTTTAAGTCGTTTTCCATTATTTGTTTCTTGTTTTTTCGGGGTTTTTTCCAAACTTTGAAAGAATTTTCAAATGTTTCTTATCTGAATCTGGTATAACATTTTCGGTGAATCATCTTTCTTTATGGGAGCATATACGTCTTTGATACGAGCATTTGTCCAGTTAATTGTGACGCATTCTCAATTAAATAAACCGTTTTTACAATATCTTATCCATTTCTGAGTCGATGAGTTTTAATTGTAGCTACAGTTTGAAGCCCAAAATCTGAATGATCAGAAACATTTTCTCTCGGTAGATTTGGGAGTGAAATTTAAGTTTGGACATCTCAACTGATTGTGTTCGTTCATACCCCAAAATGCCTTTTACAATTCCGTATTTTGCTGTCATTCTCTTTACCTCAAAGACCAAAAGAATTGAAAATTATAGGTATATAGCAATTAACCCCCACATAATCAGTTTTGGCAAAGAGAGAGCAAAAAATTGGACGAAGTGGATAGTAGAAAACAAATAACTTCAAAGGATTGGATGTTTTGGAGAGGCATGATTCCCACGTTTTTGAGTTTGAGTTTTGTTTAACGGCAATCTACCTCTGCAGGTTATTTAATGCCAAAAAGGTAGGGTTTTAAGGTATATTTTTTAATGTTCGATTATAGTGAGAAGGTTGATTTAGTCAGATTTTGATGAAAACTTTTTATTTTTTATTTTAGAAACGTTTTCTAGTTTTGTATTCAAAAATGTATTGCTGGTAATATTTTTCCCTTCAAAAAAGTGTTTTGGTAATATTTATCTATAAAAGTCTATTTTTATACTTTCATAGTGTTTTGATTTCAGGTTGTGGGTTAACTATTTGCCCGTAGCTGGGTCCCTAACAGGTGATACCACTCCGGATCAGGGTGGACCTGGGAACAACAGCAATTAAGAGGTGGTTCCATACTCGTCAACACCTCCCAAACAGAGACCTTGCTGCTGGATGCAATTTACCGTCATACCCAGGACTCCCACGTTTTGAAGACTCTTGGTATATGTTAGACGAAAATTAGTAATGACAAGACATTTTGCACAATAAGTTATCACTGTTTTTTGGGGGGGTTGTTTTTTGTTTTTTTTGTTGTTGTTGAATAAAAGTTAAATTTGAAAAATAGTCGCTTGTTGACTTTTGTTTACACTTCATTCGACTTATAATATGAGAATCTGAGAGTGTAATAAGAACTAAAACCAATTTTTATGCACGATGAACCACACAAGTTTGAGCGATAAAAAATGGCCAATTAGGAAGCACAACGTTAGTCAGCTGAACAACTTATATTCAACAAACAGCTCATTGGAAGCTATGGAAGCTCGGACGGAATGAAAACAAACTTTCTCCTTAAAGACGATTACCATTTTTCAATAAGATGAAAATGGCGATTTAAAATGAAATAGGAAACTAAATAAATAATTTTAAAATGGATAACGAAAGCAAATAGATGTCAAAGAACTGGAGAGAGAATCTTTGAATTCTGAGTCAAGTTGATCATAACGACAGTATCAAATTCATTTTCTCTAGAACGTTGTCTATCGGTGGGCGATTATATGGAAGTCACCGGGTTTATTTTGTCGAATCAACGAGAAAAGACGACGACTCGTAAATCGAAAATATTTTCTTGTTTTTGTAAGAAAAACAACCTATCAGTATCCATTACAGATCAATGACGGCTCAATGAGTATCGATCAAGGAAACGAAAATTAAGCCAAATTTAAAGCGATATCCAGACGGTGTATAAAAATTACTGTGTAAATAATTTGGAACACAAATTTGTTTTCTGTAATATTCATTAATAAAGTCAATAACGTATCATTAATCGAGGAAGTCATGGATTGTTGAAGAACGCGTGTATTATATTGTCTCATTTGATATTGTAAATCTATTTATTCCACTGTTGTCTTGGACTGTAATTCATGGAGCATCACATTCATTACGATTCGTGATTGGAAGATATCCATATGGATTGAAGAATTTATTTCGTCATGGTGTAATGGCCAGTCAGCTTGTCTCGACAGAGGAATTCCAGAGGAATTGCAGTTGACTATTGAGTTATGAGTACTGAGTATTGAGTATTGAGTATATGCGTTGTGGTGCAGTGGATATCGGCGCAGAACGAGAAATCGGAAAGCCGAGTTCGAATTCCAGTTGAATTCCCTACATTCACTTATGTGCAAATACTCTTGGGAAAGGTATTAATCCGTCTCTTCCCTCCATTTATGCGTTAAGTAACAGTACAGATTGGGTTCTATAGCCTTGACTGGTCTACCAGTAGAAAGCAATGGCAACCTACTGCAGGATAATCTTCTGCCCAGTCAGTTATGTCTCTTTCGAGACATGATCGCCCAAAGCGTGTATTCCGTATGGCACTTAACTGACTAACTGAATATAATAGTTGGAAATATAAGGCATCTACTGGACATAAAGTAGGGGATCAGTTTTATATTGTTATGAAGTGATAAATTGATCCCCCACTAATTACTACTTAATAATATAATACATTTCTTCCCCCTCTAGCTATGAGTAAAATAACAGGACAGATTGTGTTCTATAGCCTTGGCTGGCAACCAGTCTACCGCAGAAAGCAATGGCAACCTACTGCGGGATAAGCTTCTGTCCAGTCAGTCATGTCTTTTTCGAGACATGATCGCCCAAGTGTGTATCACGTATGGCACATAACTGACTGATTGAGTTACGCATTTATTCAATGTTCCACACTTGTATAACATCTAAACTGCGCTTAAAAAATCACCAGGTCACGTGGTTAACAAACTACTGAGTAGTGAGTACGATCCTCATTAGGTGCCCCATACTTTCATTCTTGTTCGACAATTATACTTACCTTTCGACGACTTCGCCTTGTTCTCGTGGTTACCAAGTATATTAATTACTCGTGAGTTCGATTCCCACTACTTTCGGCATAGTAGTGTTTGCTTAGAAATTCGCTCTATGGGTTAAAGAAAGCATTTATGAAAACTTTGGTTACAGTAAATCATGCAGTTCAACTGTTCGGTTTCAATGTTCGAGTAAACATAAAGTTGGTTATATTTAATTTTTGTTTTTTTTTAAAATAAGATGATCGTTGAAAAAGGGCAATTTGTTGAATATGTTAAAATTTGGAAATATCCCGACAAACAAAATGAAAACATTTACTATGACTTTTTGATAATTAATAGCTGTGGTGCATCCAAATAAACACAGACCCCGCAGAGATAATGAAAATTGACAAAGTGAACAAAATTGTGGAAGATTCTTATTGAACACTAATTCCATCGCATGATGTATATCTTGTGTTTTTCTTGTAAATCTTTCTTGTCGTTTGGCTGATTTAAAAAGCGGAAACTTCATCGATTTGACCAATCTTTATTCGTTCGGATGATGACAAATTTCTGAAACGTACCGTAAAATGCGCCCGTTATGATGAGCATAAAAAAATGTTCTTATATTAAAAGGATTTTCTTTTTGTTTCAAGTGTAGTATATTAATTTCTATGCTATAACAGGGCTAAAGTACATAATTTAATTCGAAAATGGTTGATCTATCAAAAAATATTTCAAACAACAATGTATCTTTGACGATGACAATTTATTTACTCTTGTCTTGTGTTTCTAAAAGGTTCTATGAAATCAAGTTAACAGCTTATATTAAAAATGATATTGTGTGTTTTTAGCTGGTGCAAAAAAGCTCTAGTTAATTTAAATAGCTTAAAAATTACATTGTCTTAACCATCTGAGAAAGCCTTTTTTGCCTTTCATTATCATGGCTTGGTCATAGATGTAGAACATCTAGCTCATAAATGTAGGACTCCTTGGTAAGCAAGCCATTACATTCCGAAATGTGTTTCGGATTTAAATAAATTATAAAAAGATCCATAAGCTCTAAAAAATCAACCAATCAACAACCGACAGTATGGCTGGTGCTAACTCATCCCACCTTTTTAGTTTAATGTTTCCCGCTTATATGAATTGGGTTGGTTATATTGATTCTATTGCTAAGTGAGCTGCTACGAATGTTGGTGCAATATATCGTGTTAGGCAATTTTACTTATTCCTATTCGTCTTGTTACATTTAGTCTGCTGCTTTTGCTATCTACCTTGACAAAATGCAATATTATCAGTCCCGAAATAGACTCAGTTGTAACATATGTTTCCTCTGACCTTTCAACAAATATTTATAGAAATTATTTTGATGAAGTTCCCCCTTTAATTCTTTGACTTCACGAATTTAAGCTTCAGTAAGACATCTGGCGAGGCGGACAAACTTAACCTCGTTGCTGATCTCGAGAAGAAACTCCACTTTGTGTTGGATTGGAGTAAGAAGTGGCTTGTAAATTTCAATGCCTATAAAACAAAACTATCTGTCAACCATCACAGGCAATCTCTTCTGCCACCCATAAGCATGGAATAGTAAGTCTCCCTGAAAGCAATACACTGCGACTCCTCGGCCTTACCCTTTCTGTGGACCTCAAGTGAATTCATTACATTCAATTAATAGCTAAATCCATTGCTAGGAAGATTGAGTCGCTGTATCGGGAGAGGAAGTTTTTTTTTCTATCTGAATCCATCTTGCCCATATACAAATCAACCCTCTGACCGTGCATGAAATACTGTTGTTATATCTGGTCAGGCGCCCCCGCTGTTCGTCTCAGTGTTCTCGACAGGCTCCAAAGAAGAATCTGTAATGTGATTGGTCCCAACCTTGCAGCTTGACTCCAGCCACTTTCTCATCGTCAGGATGTGTCTTCTGTGTGTCTCGTCTACAAATATTTCCAAGGCTTCTGCTCCGAAGAACTTAGATCACTGGTTCACCACAAGATTGTGGTTCACCACAAGATTGTGGTTCACCACAAGATTTAACTCCAGCAACCAGACTGGCAACAAGGCCCCACTCTTTTTCAGTTAGATCAACCAAATGCAGGCGACAATTCTACTCCATCAGTTTCTTTTCTCGCGCTTCCCGCCTGTGGAACTCCCTTCCATATACTTGCTTTCCTGACGGCTATAACATCCAAGAATCTAAATGCAATGTCATTTCCCATCTCTTATCTCCGTAACTCCAGTCCTTTCTACATCACCCCGTGTATCTTGTTCTTTTTTTCCTCTCTACCTTCGTAACTGTCTTCGCTCCTGTGTTCATATCCTTCTCTTGCCCTTTCTGTTTCTCCCCCTGCAGCTGGTTCGTCTTTGTCTTCGCTCTTTTCCTGTCTAAAACTTTCACTCTCTTATTTGGCCCCCTGCACATCAGTGGCGGTACAGCCTTGCTTGGAGTGAAATGATTTTAAAAAAATATTACGACATTGGTAACTAGGTCCAATCATTTTACTTTTTAAATTGCTTAACGTAACCGCAAGTTCTCTTCTTATATTTTCTTCTCTAGCACTTCTCAACAGTGGAAAATTCTATCAGTTTCTTCCTTTCCTGTCAACTGCAATCTACACAAATTTAAATGCAACGTCAATCGTCAAGGTCTATCTCCAGGAATTTTGTTATTTTTATTCTCCTTTCTGCTCAGTAACGTTTTTATACTTCCTTTCATTGTCAGTAACCCACCCGCTTGCGTCTTAAGCAGCTTTATTGCCTTGCGCGGGATGAAATGATTTTAAAACATCAGCATTTCATTTCGTATGAGCAAATTTATTTTTAGTAGATTTATAAAACACCTTTCTTCTTTTTCTTTGAATCGATTTTAAAAACAAAATCTTCGTAGAAGCCAATTGTTTTGAATTCACCGAAATAAATTGAGGGTAACAATCCGGAAAAAAGATTGAAATATAAATGTTTACATATTTCTTCTTAGAAATAAAATTTAACCTCATATTACAATTCCTGCCTTAAGTCTTCAATGTTTTTATTTTGTTGTTTATAAATCAGAATCCAATATCAATCAGTAAATTTAATACAAATGCAAACACATTTATCCTTTTTTTATTTGTAAATATTTACATTTACTAAAAATTAAAGTAGCGAGAAACATTTCTTTGAAAACCTTTTTACTGTTACTCTTCCTATATACCGTGTTCTTACACGAAATTGGCGATTGTGACTCTCCACAATTTCCTGTTCTTTGTAGCTTTTAGTTAATTTTCTCATTTTGTTATATCTTCTAAATCATGTTAGACCACCCATTACACAATCTTGTTTGAAAGATTATGCAGCGTTTTTCTCTGTCGCTTTTGTTATCAATATACCCTGTTAGTGTTATATTTTCCTAGCTCTCTTTCCTCATTTTATGCCCTAGAAATTTCAACTGTCTCTTTCGGGTGTTAAATAATAAGCTTTTCTGTTTTCATTTTTTCTATAACTTGATCATTGCTGGTATAATCATTGTGTTCTTAGCCTTCTTCTGTCCAGCATCCACTGCTATTTAGGAGGATTGATGTTAAATAATATTTAAATGCACTTTGTATTGTAAATCATGTGTTTTTCCAGTTTCTTAATACCGTGCCTAGCTTCTGGAAAGCATCTTTCTCTATATAAATGTGCCTTCGGATTTAAATGTTGCACTTTCCGTCCTCTTTTTAACACTTCCCATCTATTTAATTTTTGTATTTGCTAGATTTTAATATTTTCAATTCGTAATTTGCATGTTGGCATGTTCATTTTGATGTGTACAGTTATTTCTGTTTTCTTGAAATTTATGCTTAGTCCTTTCCTTCACTATATTTTAAAGAAGTTCTTTTATTTTCCTTTCTGTTTTTGCTATCAACACTGCGTCATAATTAATTTTTAAAATTTTGGCCAGTATTAATCAATCCTGGTAGGACATCTAATTCTCTAAGAATGACATCACTACATTGGTTGAATAAGTCCAAAAGAGAAGACACACCTTTTTCATATGCTCCTTTCTATTTTTATAGTCCTGGGCATGACGGTAAACTGCATCCGGCAGCAATGACTCTGAGTGGGAGGTTGTGAGGAACATGGAACCACCTCTTAATTGCTGTGGTTCCCAAGTTCACCCTGACCAGGAGTGATAGCACCTGTTAGGGTCCCAGCTATGGGCAAATAATTAACCCCAAACTGGCGTCAAATCCTTATGAAAGTATAAAAATGCTTTTATAACCCATCGGCAAGAGTTAGTTCCACTCGAACAACTTCTTCCGGTGAAAAACTGCTCTGTGAAACAAACTCTCAAGAGGATAGTTCCCTATTCACTACAATTTCAAGTCTAGAGCTAACCGTCATCTTCCCCTCTTCTCCGTATAAACTCTTAACGTAACCCTCTAAGTCAGAAGCCTACGTACCTTTTATTTTTTACTCATTTCACCCCAAGCAAGGCGGTACCGCCACTGATGTGCAGAGGGTTACATAAGAGAGTTGAAATATTAGGCAGAAAAAGTAAAGACAAAGACGAAGCAACTACAGGGGGTGAAAGAGAAAGGGAAAGAGAAGGATATGAACACAGGATTGAAGACAGTTACGAAGGTAGAAAGAAAAGAAAAGAACAAGATACACGGTGTGATGTAGAAAGGATTGGAGTTAAGTGGATAAGAGATGGGAATTGACATTGCATTTAAATTCCTGGACGTTGTATCCGTCAGGAAAGCAAGTATATGGGAGGGAGGGCTACAGGCGGGAAGCGCGAGAAAAGAAACTGATGGAGTAGAATTGTCGCCTGCATTTGGTTGAACAATTTTCAACCGCAGACTGAACTTCAGGGTTTTTTTAAAATTAGATTTAGTACTACCTCAAAAGTAAGGTGGGTGGAATGTATAGTTTAGGATCAGGATTTCTTAATTATGGGATACTAATGTATATTATAGTTTAACAAACCAATTAAGTATTGTTTTGGTCATTTATTTTGGTAAAATAATTTTTAATTTTTAACTTGTATTGGAGCATATGCTATAAATAAACATTGCAATTAATGAAATTTTAAAGATTTTTAATAGATTTGGTATTACTTTTTTTAAATGGCTGGAATGTTTAGGTTAGAATTAGACCCATATAATTATAGAATTATAGTATACTAAGGTATATTGTAGTTAAGAAAACTAACCAGTATTTTGTGGGCCATTTATTTTAGTGAAATAAATTTAATTTGTTATAAATGAAATATTATAATTAATTAAATTTTAACGATAAAAGTTTTCGAGGTTTACATAAAACGGTCAATTCATCTCTACGATTCAGTAGTTCTCCAGTTTAGGGAACCTTAAAATCTGCTGCTTTTCACTCAGGCACAACAGGCAGATAGCGTAAAACGACATACAGATTCTTGTTTTTTCCAAAATATTTCATTTTACTTTGGGGGTTCTGTTTGTATCCTTTAACTTCCAAAAATCCGAAGAAATATATGTTTGGTTTCAATACGTGTTGTTTTTTAAGGAAGTTAAGTGCATATACCCACGCTGTTTAAAAGTGTTCTTAGTAGATCCAATGTAAACATTTTAATAGTTAGGTTTTTATTTGATGTTATATTACATTGGTACACAATAGAATTTGTTACACACCTATTTTCCAGTGGGCAATTACTAGGATTTCGACAATTACATAAGTTGGTATTATTGTTATCTTTATTATTTTGATAGTTATTGTTACATTGTTTATGTACTGATTTAGGATATTATTATTATAAATTTTGATGATATTTCTAGATTATTTGAACGATTATAATCTAATTTAAGAGTATATTTATTAAAACTTTTATTTAGCGGGTTATTATTAAGGAAATGTTTCTTAATTAAATTGAGAATCTTCAGCCCTAACTTTGTGCTAAACTTTTGATTGAAAGGGGGCGTATACCAACTCATTTTTCTCTTTCTATTTTTCCTGTTATAAATATATTTTTATGTATTTTTTATGTATTTGATATTCTGGTTTTAATTTTTGGGTAGCTATATAATGCTTTTATAAAGCATTGTAATAACAAAACTGTAATATATATAAATATATATATAATAAAAATATAGTTATAAGATATGCTATTAAAGGTTAAATTGCTCAATATCAGGCATATAGCATATTTAAATATGAAAATGGACATTGACTTCAAAAACAGACGGCAAGAGTCTGGAGAATTTTTCGTTCCAATTTTTTAATCTTCTGCTTGGTTTTTTTTTTTTTTTGTAACATGCGCTCTTGCGTTGTCTTGGTGAAAAAAGATACCTTTTCGATTTGCCAAAATTGGCCGTTTTTCTTGAACTGAAAATCTCAAAAAATTGTGAAAGGCAGTTGAGACATCGATTTCCAATCTGGTCCATCAAAATATTGGCTTTATTCTCCACGAAAACAACCAGAGGGTATTTATCAATGTGAGAAAGCGTGCTCTGTCGATTAGGTTAAATCACCCTAACGAAATCTGACAAACCATTTTTGACAACCCGAACGAATGAATCATTATTAAACGCCCTATGTCGTGTTTTTCATCAAAGTACCGACTCTTACTTCTTTCCAAATTTCAGAGGGAATACTAAGTCGAAAGTATAAATTATCATCCTTCATCTTTAAGGTGGTCCTGGTCATGACGGTAAACTACATCTGGCAAAAAGGCCTCTGATTGGGGTGTTATGAGAAGTATGAAACCACCTCTTAATTGCTGTTGTTCTCAGGTCTACCCAGACCCGGAGTGGTAGCACCTGTTAGGGTCCCGGCTATGGGGAAATAGTTAACCGCCAAATTGGGGTCAAAACTCTATGAAAGTATAAAAATAGATTTTTATAGAAATATATACATAAAAATAGATTTTTATAGAAAAATATACATTTTTGAAGGAAAAATATTACCAACATAACATTTTCGAAGAAAAAATTAATCCAAGAACACGTTTTTGAAGGAAAAAATATTCTCAGCAAAACATTTTGAATAGCAAACTAGAAGAGATTTTCAGTTTTCTAAAATAAACAAAAATAAAAACAAAACATTTTCATTAAAATCTGACTAAATCAACCTTCTCGCTATAATCGAATATTAAAAAAAAACCTTAAAACCCCCACCTTTTTGGCATTAAATAACCCACAAATGTTGATATGTCGTTAAACAAAACTCAAACTCAAACAAAACTCTTTAAAGTATTCGTCTGTAGACAAACTGCCTAATTTCATCAATGTCTGATCTCAATCTCAAACACAACAGAAACGCACAATTTGCAGTCTTTTGAAGCGGATTGTCTTATCTTCTAACATGATAATTTGGAAGTATATAACTGTAATCTTAATTATTTCCACGATTTGAAACTGTTGTAGGACAAATTGTGGCTGCTTATCTATATGGTACGTAATACTGGACGATTTGGAAGCAGATGAAAAGGAAATCTGAGATATCAAATATGGAGTCCTACATAACACGGTGCTGAAAATATCCCGGAGGAAATGCGTAAGATATGGTGAAGTCTTAAGGCGAATTGGCATGACGAAGGAAAAGTACTAAGACACAGGAAACTTTCACTAGAAACAAAGAAGAGAGTGCTGGATTACTGTATGATGTCAGTTCTTCAATACGGCAGTGAATGCTGGACAATATCATCGAAGATGAGGAAAAAACTTGAAGCAGCGTAAATGTGGTTCTACAGAAGGATGCTGCGGATATCATGGACCGAGCATGCGAGCAACGATGAGGCGTTGGAAAGAATGGCAATGAAAAGGAAATTAATAGTGAGCATCAGAAAGAGACAACTGAAGTTCCTGGGACATGCAATGAGGAAGAAGGGTTTGGAGAACCTGATACTAACAGGCTACATAGAAAGAAAAAGAGACAGAGGAAGGCAGCGGATAACATATTTGAAGGGCCTTAGCAGGTGGATGACGGAACGAGAATTGCGAGGTGTAACAGGAGAAAACATACTAAGAGCCACCAGGGATAGGGAGACGTGAAGAACCCTGATCACCTACGTCCTGAAAGGAAAGGGCACATAGAAGAAGAAGAAGAAGAAGAAGAAGAAGAAGAAGAAGAAGAAGAAGAAGAAGAAGAAATGCACGGAATTTTTAAGCAATGTCCATCGGACAGAAAAAAATGCAATGGTTTAATAATTCTATGATTTTAAAATCTTGGTTTTAACATGAGCATTCATTTTATAATCGTTTTAACCCAAGAACAACAGTATTGCAACTCGTGCGCAGGAGACTACATGCTAGGAGAGGGAAAAGAAAGAGAAACAAGATACAGGGAATGTCAGAGAATGGATAAAAGAAGGCTGTGAATACGTGTGTAGGGGAATTACGTGAGATTAGAGCGAAAAGGAAGAAGAACAAAATACAGGGGTGTCGGGAAAAGAATGAGAGAAATCAAGGAGATAAAAGATGGCAATTGACGTTAGACTTAAACTCTTGTGGGTTCTAGCTATCAGGAAAGCAAGTATATGGAAAGGATTTATACATACAGGAAGTGCAAGAAAAGAAACTGATGGAGTAGAAGCGGTTGCTACATTTGACTGTTTTGACTGTAAAAGAGTGGGACCTAGTTGCCACTCGAGTAGCTCGAGTAAATTCACATAGAGGAGGCACCAGGGAAAACATCTCGTTGGAACAGAAGCCGTAAAAATATTTTTAGAAAAGGCAGATGGAAGTCACATCCTGTAGGTAATAAAGTGACTGATCTAAACTTATTTATAAATGGAACTTTGTCTCTGTGTGTGCATGTATGTGCGTGTATGTGTGTCTGTGTGTGTATCCGTTGCCTATAGACTCCGAAACGGCTGAACCGATTTTCTTGAAAATTTACACAGTTGTACTATAAGCGTCTGCGAGTGTTCTTAGCTAGGTTTTGTGTCAAGGTACCCCCGATAAATATCGAAAATCGATAATCGAAAAAATCGGATTATAGAAGGATTTGTCCGATTTTAATCAAATTTGATACACTCATAGACAAAGACATAAGAAACGATATTCAGAAGTTTCAAGGTTGAAGTTCTTACAATAGTGCAGAAAATCGATAATATATACCGGGTCTGATCAAAATCTGTTTTTCAGCCCTTTTATTTTAGTTTTTGCTTCAGGTTCTGCTCTAAGTAGGTATAATTGTAGTTCTTAGTCTCAGCCATGATACCATTTACTCAGAGGACTTATTTAGCCTTCAAAATTCAGTTTACGACGAAAAAAACTTATTTGATATCGATACCAGTAAATAAAAATTGGACTTACATCCATTCATTTTTCTTTCAATTTAGTTTCGCTTTAACTGGAAACAACTATTGCACTTTCGTCTTTCGTGCCAACGTCCAAAGAGTCTGAGCTCCAGAACCATGGATTAGTTTTAAAGCTTTCATTACACCCGGGCAACGCAGGGATATACTGCTAGTTACATTATAAATACTGAAATAAGATTTTCTTTCTTCGAGGAGTTATGAATGTATCTCCCTGTGGTTTTCTTTTTAAATATGTACGTACATGGAAAGATCTAAAATTCATTGGGTCTTATAAATGAGGTATGAATCTTTAGTTTTTACTGTTGTAGTGAAAAGAGACTGGTCGCCATGTTACAAATACAACTCGCTTTCTGAACTGCTCATTAGATCGGTTATATATTTTGAATCGTTTCCCTGTCAAATAGATGAGCGCCTGTCTGAATCTAATGCATTATCTATTTTATAAGATCTATAAGCACAGAGAATTGTACCTGCCTTCAAATGAGACTTAATGACCTCGTCTCTTAATAATATTGGATCTCATTAAGCCATTTTTATAGATGATTGAATGTAATTTCACCCTTGTTTCTGTTAAAACCAAGGCAAGTAAATATACCAACAGCAATTAAGCGCCTTTTACTTCTGATTGCTTATTTAAACAGCATTGATAATGCGTCTTTGCCTGGTAGTTTGATAACGAAGTCTTTCAGTTTGACTACAGAATATATAAATCAATTGATGGCGCATCACCGGAAAGTTCTTTAAAAGGTGCGGCTGCGTCGTCAGACAAATTGGAAAGCGTTTTTGATCGGTGTAAAATTCCAACTTCTAAGACAGGCCGAGTTATTATTAATTTATCAGAAATTTCTCGAAGTTTCACTCGAGAGAAATCGTTTATGCCATCTGTAAAAGCGATATTTATTTTCCTGTTGCATTCAGGAATGATTCCATTCTGAATTTTATGCCTCACCGCTGAATCTTGGTAAAATAATATTTCACTCAAACATTGACAGGTTTCAAAATGAAAGAACATTTTGACTTAAGCTCATCATCTTTCATTTCTATGTCTTACTCTTACATTTATATCATATAAATCATTACAATTAATTATCTACCAGGAATGACCCTCCAGCATTGTATTAAGTGAATGTTCATGTATAAAACAGAGAAGGCGCATGTGGGACATATGAGATGCAGATCTGTTGTTTTCGCAATAAGTACACACTCATACGCCGAATTTCTTAGGCACATAATGACGAGTAAGAACTAGAAAAGATTGAAACTCAGGAAGTATATGAAAATCAAAAGGAACAGTGGGAAGGAACTAGTGTGAATGGATGACGGAACGAGGGTAGGAGCGGTAACAAATAGATAAATCTCACAGAGACTTACAAAGGTTGATTTAATATTTCTACTTGCAAATATTTTCTCATGTTCTGGTTCTGTTCTTCTGATCTTGTAATTTTTACGTGACTTTTACTTTTTAATCTGCATTTAGACTTTATATGACCTCGTCTATTGCAGTTCCTACACGTTTTATTTTTGAATGGACAGTCACTTCTCCAATGACGTTCGTCACAACCATAACAAGGTTTGGGGGGGTCTTTTTTCATACTTACTCCCACTTGTCGTTGGTGAATGATACTTGCGTCTCGGTGATCGAGGCCGAACACGTGTCCTTCTAGTAACTTTTTTTATGCTTGCTATAGCGGTTTCCGGAATTTTCTTTGCATCCTCCTTAATGCTAACACACTGTTGGTAATAGTCCACCAGCTTTTGTAACGTAATACTTTGCTCATTCTCCAGTTTTGTCAGTATCCTTCTTCTCATATCTGCGTCTTCGTCAGATACTAAACCAAGCACAAACACTAGACATTTAAAGTATCTGCCGTCAGTTCTGCTAATTTGAAATCATCACAATTTTTGTTTCCTACTGACGCGAACGTTGTTTAGTCCTCATTATTTTTTGTAGGTTCAAGCACTTCCACCTTTTGTGAAATAAAGATAATCTCGGACTAAATAATTCTTTCAACAGACTTATTGCGTAATCGAAATCCAAGTCTCTTGTTTTCCTTGGCAAGATGAAATCTGTGATTATATTGTGTTCATATGTCCCTAATTTCCTTAAGAGAAATCTAATTTTTTCTCATTCGGCCAAGATTTGCGATCTATTTCGTAAAAATCTTGGTATCTATGATAGTATCTCTCAAACGTACTATCCTCGTCGGGATTATAA